>CM032641.1:23012740-23126672 GCA_019097785.1 Fraxinus excelsior
TTCCAGCAAGGTGATATCTTCATTTTAACACCTCACGCCACTTTATGGATCTTGAGAGAGGGAGGTGAAAGGTTTGATACCTATTTGAATCCCCACACAGTTGAACTAACGCATGGACTCACTTTGTTTCCCAAATTTTTTTTGAAAATGCAATATCTAGGTAGTTGGTGTCTATTATACCAAGATGTATTAAATAAAGGTATATGTGGAAATGAAAATTTTAATACATACAGGACTATCTTTTTGGGACGAAGGGAGCAATAGAATTGCATTGCCATGATTATGGTATCATTACTTTAGTAACGCAGTTTTCATGTTGTTTTCACAGGATATCATCTAATCTTCTTTGCAATGATATTAATTAACTGCCACCCATTTGTCCATCCATCAGGTAGTGCATAAATACCAATTGAAAATTGACCTCTTGCAATAACTACTTCATGGAATTAACGAGTCAGGTTATCATAATAAGTTAGGCCCCATTGTCTCCAATTATTCCAAAACATTGTTTGGTACAATAAGATTATTCATCACATTCACCCAATAAAATATTGTACACACAAACCAATGAAATTACTTTAAATTTCAACCACACATTTTCCAAAAAATATTATTCTTTACTCTATTTCTTCTACAATAATGATAGTCAAACGCACACTTAGCTCATGTTTGGTACACGTTAAAATTTTCATTTCATTCTTTTACTCATTTTCAACCACAAATTCTTCAATAAAATAATATTTTTCATCACATCAATAACTTTTTTTTTTCAATCACACATTTTATATCAATCTACTATTTCAGAATACATTCTTCCAAAATAATGTGGCTCAAATACACTCTTAGTACAACACTGAATTTTTGCATCATAGTATATGTTTGCCTTGCACCGATGCGACACAAACAATATTGAGGACTTTTTAATTTCATTGGAGATATCACTAGTTTTACACCCAGAATAAGTTAAAACACCTATATTTCCAAGATTTCTAAAAGATCCTACAATACAGCACTTAACCAATTTCATTACCTCGTTTATGCCCACCCTTCTGTCCCACAAGCCAAACATGGATGAAATCCCACTCTATATAATGCCCTAGCAAACACAGGCAAATATTTCAACCTGCGTAGTCTGTTCCGTATGGTTGATTCTTCAGTATTGGAAAAATAAAAAGAAGTTAAAATTTTCTCTATAATAGAGTCGACTATATCCAATACAGTACAATCCACCATATACAGAAGTTTGTGAGGAGAGAAAGAATTGTCACTGAAGTAGCAGAGATAATGCTTCAGATGGTTTTTAATGGAAGCATATATTGACATGGATATTGAGAGAAGGCCGTACCATCAGAATTGCACCTGTGCACTACACAAGTTGAAAAGGGCTTGCCCAAAAACTTGTCCTCAGCACAGGCATATATCCTTCACTCAGAAAGGGACACCGAACTATTGTTCGCTGTCCATAGATGATGCTTCCAAGTTCTCTCTTCAGGCTTCTTCTGTCAGGAACGAAGAAATTTCCTGCGATTAGGGGATTATACTTTTTCAGTCATGTGTTTTTAAGGTGCTGCACCAATTCCGACTTTCTATGACGCAGTAAACAGACAATGGCCTAAGAAGAAAACTCGTTTTAATGATCAATGTGATTTTAGCTATCAATGGAAGACAGATTTGCCATAGCGAGGTAATAGTTTCCACTATCCAGTGCTTTTCCAGATAATCAAATACGTATAGAGAAGTAAGTCATCCCGCTGGTTTACAATCTGTCATTCTTACGAATTATGTACAATTTATGCAAAATTTGTTCCTTGTTCAAAGCGTCATTACAGTCTACAGTGTTCATTATCTACCTTCACAAGCAGGGAACAAGTAATTTACTAAAATTTTCTGATGTAAAAGTATTGATCTTTCAGAGAAATATTCATTAGACAAACATACATCAGTATGTGATTTTATACTTTCTTGACGAATTTCGTTTGTTTTCAGTTCTGAAAGCTCAATCAATCAATGGAATTAATCCCCCATTTGTCTACATTTCTTCAAAACTCTTTTTTGTCAAACTCATTTTCAACCATAAATTCTCACAAAAAAATATTTTGTACATAAACCTAATTTTTTCTTCATTTTAACTATACATTTTCTAAATATTCAGTATTCCAAAATTCATTTTTCATTGAATAATGGTAGACAAATAGGGGCTAGATAGAAAACGTCCCTGTTGATTTCGAAAAATGTACTTGCCTCGTTAAGAATCAGGACTGCGCGACATAATGGCACAATTTACAAAGAAATGCTATGTTCCATTTTCAGTAATATAATATGCTACATTTATATATAAGAAAGCGCATATTAGTAAAATCATTGATGATACCGTCAACACATAAAAAATGGCTCTATTAGTTCATATTCGAAAATGATGGTCAGCAGTTTTTTTCATTAACAGCTGATGCCTCTCACATGTACGTAGCATTTCATCAAAAGGGACAAAAAAAAAAAAAATTATTCCCAGCCAAAAAAAAAACACACACACACACACAATAAAACAATGTTTACCAAGGCCAATGATTTGTTTTACATGAAACATTGTGCTTTCACTTTTCATTATTCACAAAATATTGGTTGACATCTTTTATGGAGTACTAGATAATATCGTACAGAATAACACAAAATATAACCTTTTTTTCCCTTAATCTTGTACATTGTTATACAATTTTGCAATCAAAGAAGTCCTGAGAGTATTGCAAAATCATAAGTAGATTTTCCTCCAGAGGAGCAGATGAAATTCATTGATCTTGCATGATAAATGTGGCAAATGGTCTGTTTCTATATACCCATACACCTACTGAGAAAGAGTTTCAGACGATTCTTCAGGCGTTATACAGAAGCTAACTACACCAAAACTACTTTCTTTTAGGATGGTTTACAACATGATTAATACTATACATGGTTGGCTGGAAGGATTCGATAGCACTGAACATTAAAGAAGAAAATAAGTTGAAATCTTGTTAATTATATTGTGCTACCAAACGTGCACTATATAATATATTCAAAATGATTACAGATGTATTTTTTAATTAGAAAGATTACAGCAATATCAATAATATCAGAAGCCTTCTATTCATTCAACAGGACCTTAATTTATTAGATGACAGTGACCTTAGTCTTTAGTTTAATATAAATTTTGGAAATCCAGAGCCTGTAAAACAGGGACACGAGTTCTGATATAGAGACAAAAGAAAGGATTATAAAATAAGAGAACTATCCAAGATTTCACTTAATCAGGTCTATGAATAAGTGACATGACACTTGAAATAAAGATTCCATTTATTTAAAAAAATCACACACAAAACATTTGTAAGCATCAATGTGTATCTGAGCATACAATGCAAAGAACACCATGCAGCCACGAGCCCAAACTCGAAACTCGAAGCTTGGGCTCTACTCGAGCCAAATAGGTCCGAGTTTTTTTGGGTTCGAGCCAAGCCAGAGAGGCCTTAGCCGACAAGCGTTTTTGCCATGGCTAGTTTGGTGTAGTTAAAATCAGATTTTAGTAGATTTTGATAGAAGATTAATGAAATGTATAGTTGAAAAGTTCTAGATCTCATGAATTTACGGTTAAAATTACTTGTTGACCTCAACTTAGATTTTTAACTAAAATTTTAATCACACCAAATAGGGGCTAAACAGAAAACATCCGGTTATAGCACGCTGAGGAACTTTTCTTGAAGAATGGAACATTTTTAATACATTTGAAAAATACCTCATTATAAGGAAATTTTTTTCTAGAAATCTCTAGGATGCAATATCACAGTGCTTTTCCTTCCACTAACAGGTATAAACCCCACAAGGGCATTCACAGCTGATTAAAACGTCATGCATGTAATAGACATATGATTAAAATACTTGGGGAATGTTCGATCAAGTGAATCAACATCATTAGACACTACTAGGAACAACTACAACTGTGAAGACTTTGTCCTTACAACATTTAATTTTTTTAAAAATTACATTAGCAATAAATTTATAGATGAGAAAGTCCGCCATAAAAGCATAATGCTCGAACTGGCCAATAGCATATATATATATATATATATATATATATATATATATATATATATATATATATATATATCCATTATTGACCTGACCCCTATTACTTACAAGGCCTACTTTCTTTGAAAATTTTCTTGTTCATAAGAAGATCTCTACCAGGGCTCAGTTTTAAATGAAATAAGTGATGGAAAGTTTAAAAATCTAGAAGTTAGTTTTGATTTAAAGAATAACAAAATAAATTGTATAAAAATAGCGACACAATGTTTCCGTCATCGAAAGCTTGCGAAATAATATTATAATACATAAAGATTTGGATGAATTGGCTTGTTAAACCCTATTTTTATTGTAATAAAACAACATTAAAGATAAAATCTTATCCATAGCAAGGTATTTTCATGTCCACTTGTCCAATACTATATACCAAATATATCTCATATGCATAGCGCATACGAGTGATAGGCTACATATCAACCATGTCTCGTAATCTATTCGGGGACTCGTTATGCGAACATTCTTCATTGAGAGATCCAAATATTCTTTTTAATACTCATGCCGAATACATATTATTCTTAAAATCATGCTACTTGTACTTCTTCCCCCTCCCCCCCCCCCCCCCCCCCCACAAAAAAAAAAAAAAAAAAAAAAAATTGATAAAAGATGTTATCTAAAAGTTAGTTATATGTATTGAAGTCATTACAACTTACAAGTTGATCTGCAGATATGTATTTTATAGAATTCTTTACGCGCCAGAAATGTACATACGGATGCCAAATCAAGCCAGGACAGCGAACCACCTACTGTTGTAACAAAATTTTATCTCACATTATCTAATATTTATGAATAATAAATCTTTAAACTCTACTCAGTTGAATTCCAATTAAGATAAGAATTTGTTTAATATTACCTGTTAAACCCTAAAAAGAGCCAACAGAAACCCGGGCCCCACTAGCGTCCACATGGGCAGAAAATGAGCCACGTGTAAAGAGAATCGCTACTTGAGACACAGTGTCCAAGCACGGGGATTTAATCAACATGGTGTAATATTTTGAAAGCACTCCGGTGAAGATGAGAGAAAAAGAGTTGTGTTGCCTTTCTGTATTTGGAATAGCATTATCCTTTAAATGATACAAGAAAGGGTATTTATAGTGTTAATATTGAAGCTATGGCCGTTGAATGAAGCATACGTGGCTTCATCCGACCCGCTGGATCACCCATTTCGCCTATGTTGCACTTAACTATTCTTGAAATAGGGAAGCAACCCTATAGTCCATATCTACACTCCCGATCAATAGGCTGACATGAATGGATGTGTCTGGACTGCAGGTTGTCACATCAATTGCTTTCACAAGATCTTCTCGTAAAAGACCTTGGGAAACATTTTTTGTCCAAAGCTCTTAGGGGCTGAGGGTGCTTCGGTGAAAGGGGCTGAGGCCAATTGGCTTCCTCTCGTTGATCAAGTTTGAATTATTATATAGCTCTTCGATTGAAGGGCTTTGATTTGTCTTTTATGTTGATGATGTATACTACTCTTGACAGAGTTCCACGTGGGATGGCACGTGGGCAATAAATTGAGCCTCGGTGGCGAGGCATAAGATAACCACTTGTCAACTAATTTCGAGTTAACTTCTTTTAGATGTGTTACTTATACTAGTCCCATCATTTTTCCTAATTGGTACATCCAACAGCTTTATTCAGGGTGCCCATGCTTATTAAAATTGACTCTCATGCAACTAACATTCTATTAGCTGTCTATGGGAAAGAACAACTGTTCCATAATTTACTTCAAAGTTTGTGTGGCATTATGACTGCTAATATGCCTGACAAATTCAATATCTGCTTGTGTGAGATAACTTCAAAGTTGCAAAAAAATTGAGGTTAAAGACAAAAATAAAATTTAATTTTACATTTCATGATATTCACAACTTTTATCAACTTTTATCAAAATATACTAATTTTTTTAATTAAAAGCTTCGTCAAACAACCGCTGAATATTATCCATGTCCAAGTGGGACGGATTTAGTTCTGAATAATAGGCAGAGTGATTAACATGAATTAGTGATTAAATTTAACCTTCTTGTCAACTTCCTGATCTTACAACAAAAATATGAGCTGAAAACAAACTTTGTAAATAATTTCATAACATAATTAACATAGACAGTAATAACCACATTGGAGTATTTCTTTAAACAAGGATCATGTTTTTTTATTGTTCGTTTAAGACTACTTTTTGCTTCGTACGCATAAACATTAAAATGTCAGGTATTCCATAAACGGAGTAAACTATGCAACAACTACATTTCCTAAGGATCCAAACAAAAATAAGACAAAAGCCAAGTGATCCTTGTCATTCTTCATATTCCCTTCTCTTATACCTCCTTTTGTGACCTCTCTTGTTTATGCCTTTCAGGCCCCACACCTATGAATCAAGATTCCTCCAAAAAAAAGGGGAAAAAAATGCTTACTTTTAGCAAAGACCAAAACAACTTCATAGTTGCAGAAACTACTAAACTTCTCTCGAATTTTACGCAACAAATTCTTCTCGAGAATCTAGGAAACTGCTACACTATACCATAGTTCTAACCATTGAAGTGCGATCCTATACTCTATATAAACCCTTCAAGAAACATGCCATGATGCCACATTTTCAACAAACTCTCCCTCACTTCTTTAGACACACAAAAATTCACACAAACACACAAATTTGAATTCACGTATAAGAAGTTTCAGAGACAATAGAAGAGAGACGAGAGAATGACCACGGGAGCAGCTGACCTGATGTTTCGGCATGTCTTCGAGGGAAGCTTATCAATGTGCGACACGGATATTGAGCGGAGGCCATATCATCGCAATTGCACATGTGCGCTGCACAAAAAGAAGGCCACCTGCTCAAATGCTGTTTTACATAGCAGGAATATTTCATTCCCCAAGAAGGAATTATGGAATAAATGTTCCTTAATTTCCGTATCGGCTCCCCCGGTTTCTTCTCGATCCTCTTATGTTGCTGATTCATCAGTTAGGAGTAGTGAGTGCATCAAGTTTATAGGAGCTGGTTTGATTCTTTTTTCAGTTTTTAAGTCATCTAGCAATATTCGTTCAGGTTAACATTTTCCTGAGGAAATTTCACTGTACATTCTGGTGAGTTAATGAACATGATTAATAATTTCTTATCTTTTTTACAGCAGAAATTAAAATGCATATTGCCAGTACACACTGACATTTTTAAAAAAATTGTTTACTTTCTTAATGCTTAAAGAATGTACATAACCTGGTAAGATAAATGTCTGTTTCCGCAATATATATCATGTAACAAAGTAGTAATGGCGGAATATATTTTTGAAATATTTTCAATTGATTGATTATATGTATATGCAATTACAACATTAGAAAAAAGACGGAACAAGAACACACCTTGTATTTTCTACTTTCCTTCCTTAATGTTGTCAAACTAAAATCTTTCACCTAGTGATGAACTGGCAGATATATTTTACGATAAATGTTCAAAACTATTTCTGAAATAAAGAATAATCTAATTTTTGGCATAAGTTGAGCGGATGCTAATGTAGAACTTCGTCATTGTAAGTATATGATAGTTTCTATAAAAAATTTAAAAGTACAATATCTATGTTGTCCATGTCAATATTCGAGATTGTCTTATTTAACCAACCCCTTTGTAATAACCAAAGTCCTGTCAAAAAATACAGGTGTCTTTTTTTTTGTTTAAAAAAAGGCCAAATTCAGCGCATTTTATTCAAATACCTTACGACGGAGGACTACCAGCAACAGAGAGCATTTTAAAACTCACTTTTTTCAAAATTAAGTTTAGCCACACGTTATATGTGACCCACAATTTTTATCAATTTTCCGACCAGACATATCATTAACTTTTTATCAAAATGTAAACATTCATAAATTTCAACGCAGTTGTCACAATTATCCAAGAATGGATCATTAACCAAGAATGTGATAACAAAATGAAAAACTGTGAAAATCAAAATTTACTTCACTTTATCGAAATCTATAATAAAAACGAGTAATACTCAAAATGTATATAAAGGAAGCGGCACATAATCAAACGGTATGCAAAGGTAGAGGCACGCAAGGGACAACTCAAGCCGAATGTAACTGAAATTTTAAGACAATGACGAACCAAAGATAGGGAGAGTCAAAGCTGAAACGAAAAGTCTATGCTAATAGAAAAAAATAAGATCAAGATGAAGCAAGGGTTACTAATTCAAGAAAATACTATTTATGTCAAATTCCTCTTTAGAGATGTAGTCGAAGAGACGCATATTGAGAACATAAAGCCCCTTGGCTCATTTAGCAAAAAATTAGATTTTGATAAAAGTTAATAAAATATATGATTAAACAATTGATAAAAATTATGAATTCCAAGAAGTTAACGAAATGTATGACTGAAAATAACTACGAGAAAAAATGCATTTAGGAAATGAGGGCCAAAAGGGGGGAAATTAACACGAGATATTGCACCAATATACGAAATTTCACAGTTGCATTTGACAAATATCACAACTTCCTTTGTTGACGTACATAGTTCTCACAAGAGATTCCATGGTTTACTTGGAGAGAACAAATTCCCTATAGAATCTTGAAGAACAATGAGTAGGGAACTTAATGGCCAATATATTTTGTGTAGAAGATTCTACATCTGTATCTCGTCAAACGAACATCGTATGACTATTAAATATATTATTTCAAAGAAAATTTGAACACTGGAGACTATTCTACAAGAGGGCACTGCAATATTTAGGGTTATACCCCCCTCACATAAATGCCGACCCCACATGTATAAAATAATTCTGACCAGTGGTCCCCACTTTCTGATATGAGTGAGGTGTAAAAGATTAGGTAAAAAATTATGTACATGTAGCATGATCCCAATATTTATCAGAGCAAGACTTCTTTTTGGTAAAGTACTTTGAAACATATTTCATTTCTGAATTTCTACGTATATATCACCAACAAAACTTAGAAGAAATAACAGAGGTCAGAATAAACAAGATTCTTTATTAATTTGTAAAAATAGTTTTCCCACCACATGGTTTATGCCAAAAGAATAAAGTCACTTGTGCAGACTAAAAATAGAGACGGTATAAACAGACTAACTTGACAGTGTATATGTGGATTTTTTTTTTCAAATTGTCCAATTATATATGGACACGTGTCCCTTCTATTTCTGAATCTGTCGTGGAGTCTTCCCATGTAGCATGATTGATGCCAAAATGGCATAGATATCATGCACTTGGAAGAACTATGCAAAAAGCATATCCTAGAAGGTGCAAACAAATTAAGGAAAGCAAAAAGCCTAAAACCTAGGCTTCCTCGTAATTCCAGAACTTCGCCTGCATCTTTTCTGTTATTTTTTATTCTCTTTTAGGCCCCACAACTAGGAATCAAGATTTCCCTAGGAAAAAGAGCTTATTTCTAACAACGAGCAAAGCTACTTGTGGCAAAAACTATTGCAGACTAAAGTTTCTCTTGAGCTTAACGCTAAAAGCACTGGAACAAGATCTTCTGAATCTAGGTTACTCCTACACTGCCATTGTTCTAATCATCGAAGTATAAGTCTTTGCTCTATATAAACCCTTCAAGAAACATGCCACATTTTCAACAAACTCTCCCTCTCTCCAATAGACACACTCCAATTCAAAGAAAACACAAACTTGGAAACACATTTTAGGAGACAAGCAAATAGAGAGAGGAGAGAATGGCCACCGGTGCAGCTAACCTGATGTTTCAGTATGCTTTAGAGGGAAGCTTATCGATGTGTGACATGGATATTGAGCGGAGGCCATATCATCGAAATTGCACATGTGCACTGCACAAACAGAAGGCCACCTGCTCAAGTGCTGTTTCACATAGGAGGAACATTTCGTTCCCCAAAAAAGATTTGTGGAATAAATGTTCCTTAATTTCCGTATCAGGTTCCACTATTTCTTCTCAATCTTCTTACTTTGGTGATTCATCAGTTAGAAGTAGCGAGCATAGCAATGATGATTCAGGTAGGTTGTAGTTGCAACTAAGTACATTGTAAAAAAGCTGACAATCAGGCTAAGGTTTGAATATTATTTTTCCAGTCTCTCAGTCTTGAACACTCCTCCAAACATAAGAAACCTGTAGAGGAATGATTGTCTTTTATTGTACATTCTGTTGAGTTAATGTAAACAAGATTTCCTCTCTCCTACATTGCAGAAAATTTTAATATTTTTATTATGGTTACTAATATGTTGCTATACTAATGCTAACACACTGAGTTTTTCAAAATGTTTCTGTTCGTAATAATTTGAAAGGTAAAATTTTGAACCTTGCCCTTTCACATTGGGAAGATGCAGAGGGAAGCCATGCTTTAAGTGAAAATGTAAGAATTAGAAGTTTATGATTAAAATTTTGGATAAGACAAAATGAAAATGCCTTTTCTTATATTTTGACTGTTACCTCAGTATTGTCAAAGTGAAATTTTGCTGGCAGCCGGTATGATGAATATATCAATGTTGGCACTTCCTCGCGACTTCCCCTCTTATCTATATCTTAATTCGGTTTTCCCCTCTCTTTCTCAGATTTCCTGCCTAAGAAAAAGACAAATGGACGTGCACTTCTACATTTTCAATTTTTTTCCTCTCTGTTATCAAATTAAAAACTCTGGCTTTGAATATTTCAAGAATATCAACGTCGTAATCTTTAGTCGAGAATGAAGAATACAACTATGGACCATTTTCTCCTCTATAACCTGGGCATTTTTTTCTCTCCACCAATACGTTCTTCGAGGATCTTACATGTGAAAGTCATCAATTTTCAAAATGGTGGGGAAATACAAGAAAGACCACCTTTGAAGTGTTTATACTGCACAAAGATAGTTTGCTTTGTTTTCATTAGTAATTTGTTCCACTTGGTAGGGATTAACAACCCTGAAATTCTCTACACTCATATGGACCAATTATCAGTTAAAATTGGATAATCATTTTCTCCAAATTACTGAATCTTGGTCAGACAAGTAATTTGAGGAGTTTTTAATTAAAAAATCTGCTGGTCGTTTACCTGTCTGTATGGTAAGTAGGTAGGAATGCAAGTTCAAATTGAATTGGTCCCCAACAACTGAAGTGTTGCTAGTTTTCATTTGGACGGTTCGTTGCTATGGATTAATTGCGTAACTAGTATGAAAGGTTGAGAACCAACTTGTCCTTTACGATTCCCAACATATAAAGGATGACAGATTTCCAAGATTGAGGAAGCAATGACCCAAGTTACATGATGAAGAGAAGCAGAGACAAATTAAGCAGAATGATTATAGAACAAAATTGGAAAGATCAAACTAATGAACCCACCAACTAATAACCGATATCCTGATGCTGACAAGATCTTAAATTTTCAGGTCTGTTCTTTATATCATACAGAGATAAGTCAACATTATTATCTACATGTTATAAAATTCATATATAGTATCTCTATAAATTGCTAGAGAGCTCAGCACAAGTTTCCAGGAACGAGAATTAACGAGACCAGTCAATTAGTTAAGCCCCTGTTTGACAACCATTAAAATGGGAAAATGAGTTTCGAACTGTGATTTTTTGGAGAACATGTAGTTAAAAAGTAGAAAAAAAATTTGGATTTACGTGCAGAATATTTTATTGCGAGAATGTGTGGTTAAAAATGAGTTTAATAAAAAAAAAGTTTAGTTTTAATGGTTGTCAAATAGGGGCTAAATATGTAATGTTTGCTTGGACAGAAGAACAAAACTTTGCCACATGACTACAAGAGAAGCACAAAGATAAGTCTTCATCAAGAATTTATACTAAAAAGCGCTTTTCATAAGCATCATCTCCAAAGCACAGAATCACATTCCAGCATGTAACTGTTATAATTAATTAAGTGGAGATTTTAACAGTTCAGGAGGAGTTTACTGGTATTTTCAACTTTGTCAGAATTCTGAGTAGGTAGTGTACAATTGATATGTAATCCCTCTTCCAACTTGTAGAATGTATTTTAATGTTTATTATATGATATATATTCAGTGAGATTTGAAATTAAAGTAACGCCTTGTTTGGTAATGATTAAAATTTAGATTTAAATTTAAGTCAAAATCAAAATTAAAATCAAAAAAATTAATTTTAATTACATAGTTTATGGGGCCTACAACTTTTCAACTACATATTTCAATTTTTTTTTCTTTTATCAAAATCTAATTTTAATTTACATCATACAGAGCTAAATATAACCCAATTTGAGCCCCAGAAATTTGTTTTTAATTACACATTCTCTTAATAAAATAATTTTAAGCATGAGTTCAAAAAATTTACATACCTTTAACCATACATTCTCAAAAAAATTACGATTATAAAATATATTCTCCTAAAAAATGGAGCTCAAACAAACTCATAATTGCAAATGAGTCGGCATGGCAAACTAGCTCACAACTTGGCAAAAAAAGGCTGGTTACTAATCAAGTACGGCTAGGAACCTATTAGCTATAATGTTATATCCTTTCACAATACTATGTTAATCATCTCAAGATGCGCCAAATAATGCAAATCAGTTATCTAAGATTATTATGACAATTTTTTTATTTTTTTCTAATTGTCCAATTATACGACGACACGTGTGTTTCCGTGAAACTCTTTGTGCATGTAGCATGGTTCTAATGTTAATACTGACAAATTAGATATCGCACTTAGTGAGCAGATTCTGTCATCTAGGCTTCATCATATATACAAACATCTTTTGGCTCTCACTAAACGAATATAATTTGAAAATAAAATTGTTGCCGGCAGACTCTAAAATAAGGTACTCAAACTGACAATGATTAACACAATAAGAAAAGTTTAACGTGATCAAAGCAGACAACGTAGTTTACAGCAGTATTTAGTCTTCAGACACGACACCGGTGATCCATGAATAAAGAATCAAATGAAGTCATGAAAGAGAACAATATTCTTTGTTAGTTTTCCCCACCACAGGAGCATTATATTCACCGGAGTAGACTATGCAACAACCACATGTCCTAAAGGATCGAAAGAAAAGGAAAGTGTTCCCTGTCATTCTTGAGATGCTCTTGACTTAGAGCCCCTTTTGTCTCGCTTGGATGTACCTTTTAGGCCACACAACTATTATTCAAGATTTCCTTGGAAAATGTGCTTACCTCTAACATAGAGCAAAGCTAATTCATTGTTGAAAGAAGTCTCTCGTACTTGACGAAGGAGTACTGCATCATATTCTGCTCTAAATTAAGTTTTTAATCTTAGTCTACCATTGTTCTAATCGTTGAAGTAAAATCCTTTGCCCTATATAAACCCTTCAAGAAAAATGGAACATTTTCAATAAACTTTGCTGACTTCAATAGACACACATAATTCACACAAACACACAAATTTGCAAAGCACATTACAAAAACTTAGAGACAAGAGAAGAGAGAGGAGAGAATGGCCACTGGAGCAGCTTACCTGATGTTTCGGTGTGTCTTTGAGGGAAGCTTATCAATGTGTGACATGCATATCGAGTGGAGACCATATCATCGCAATTGCACATGCGCACTGCACAAACAGAAAGGCACCGGCTCAAATGCTATTTCACATAGGAGGAATATTTCATTCCCAAAAAATGAATTATGGAGTAAATGTTCCTATCCATATCAGCTTCGACCACCTCTTCTTCATCTTCTAGTGATGGCAACCCATCAGCTAGGAGTAGGGAGTGCAGCAATGAGACTCCAGGTAGGTTGTAGTAGCAGCTGAGTACAATATAAAAGGTCAGGAGCCTGTAAGAATTACTTCAGTTTATGATTAAAATATTAAACAGAGTAGCTAGAAGCTCACTGTAAAGAAGGGAGCTGAAATGGTGATCATTATTTTGTTACAATCTCCACTGTTATCTCTCTCTGTCCTGATTTTTTTCTCGCCCTTCCCTCCGAAGGAAAAGACAAAGTGGTAACGGCTTTTCCTAATATTTAATTTCCCATTTTTTCCTCAACATTATCAAAGTAAAATTTTACCGTCGGCCGTCAGGGTGAAAATGTCAACGTTGGTTCTTCCTCATAACCTCCTGTTGACACACTAAAACACCTCCCGACTTATCTGTCTCTTAATTTCCCTTCTCTATCACAGCTTTTGTAACCGAGAAAAGGATAAAAGAGCATGCCTCTTTTTGCATTTTCAATCTATGTTGTCAAATTGAAATTTATGGCTTCAATTACGATGACAACATCAATGTCATCATCTTTTTACAGCATAAATTATATATTTTGATAAACCTTAAGTGGATACAATTCTCAAATTAACTTCCGAATCGTGAAAGGGAATAGATGAAAAAGTTAGAGAGGAATAGATAAAATTGTGAGAGAAATAAACCGAAATGCGAGTTTACATTAAAAAGGGCAAAAAAATCGTCTTCTATGAGGCGGCTATCTTTACTTTAATAAAAGTCGTCGTATATGACTGAGTACCTTTCACCTTCTACAATTTTTACACAAACCGTTCTTAATCGATGCAGCGAATTTGCATTTACCACAGTTTTTTTTTACATGCTCCATTGTCTTTGAAGTGTAATCTTTTAATTGTTTTCTTGTAATGTTCTTTTTCCATATAACCTGGAAATTCTTCCCTCTCAACCAACATCTTCTTCTCAAACTTCGAGTAGTGGGGGAATACAGGAATGACTACCTTTGAAGTGTTTATACTACGGACTAAAATGTCAGCCCAGAAAATCTCTACTGTAATATCGACAACATACCAGTTATCAATTTCATGAGAATTATCTCCAAAGACAAGTAATCATTATAAATAGCTACTCATACTTACATCTCAAGAATCGACAAATAATTGCAAAAACTTAGAGTTATTTTGACACATTTTCGAGAAATAGAACCCATCTCAAGAATGTCCAGAGAAAATGACAATGTGCTAAAATCATACTTGATTATGACGATATATTAATGACTTTGGTTAAGCATATTGGACAATACTGGACTCTAGTCAGAAAGGAAGAAAAAAGAAGCTAAAAATCTTTATATAAAACGTGCACATAAAGGAAGATAGTTTTTTCGGGACTGATGCACAGATACAAGTAATGAGCAACAGTGAAAGTTACTGTATAAAGAAAAGTGGCGACTAGTGGCAATCAAGCGATAAAATGGAACAAAAATGAAGATCAAACTAAGCCAGAGCAACGAAAACCATTTTCCTGATTCTGTTTAGGTCTTAATTCAGTGATATTCCCTATAATTATTTGAAGCAACAAGTATGGAGCACGACTACATGAAAACTCACATCTTTTAATATTACACAGTTCAGCGTACCAAACACGATAGTAGCAATTATATTTGAGATAGAACATAATTTTGGTCATTGAAATGTGCGATGGTCAGATCAGATTTCATCGAGAAATTTCCGCTCTTCTTTGGTGGCTTGACTTATTGGAATTACAGAAAAACTTCTTCGATCGCGTGGACGACATACATACAAGGCTTTTATCCCTCTTGTATAAGGTGTGTTGCCTTTGTCTCTTTCCCCTTTGCCATGCTACGTGGCATGGATTCACCTATTGACGAATTGGATCTTTGCTTGCTGTCTCGCCAACGAACGAGTCTTAAGTTCTAAACAGCTATTGACAAATTAAATTCAGTACTTCACTAGCAAGAAGATTCCTTCATCTGGGCCTCATCCTATATACAAGAATACAATGAGATTTCAAAATTAAATTGTCATCAACAGACTATACAACAAGAAGGCACCAAGACATTGATCAAAATAATAAAGAAAATCTTTTGAAATGTATAAAGCTGAAAATGAGAACCTAATTTACTGCATTATTTTATTCTCCATATACGCCATCAGTGAATCCAAGAATGACGGATCAAATGAAGTCAAAACGGAGGACAAGATTCTTTGTTTAGTTGGGCTAGTTTTCCCCCCACCACACGCATGACATTAAAATGGCAGCATCCCATTCACCGGAATAGACTAAGCAACAACCATATGTTGTAAAGGGTCCAAACGAATGGACACAAAAACCAAGTGAACCTTGTCATTCTTGAGTTTCTCGTCTTTTATTCCCTTTTATTTCTCTTGGACATACCTTCTATGCCCCACAGATTCTGAGCAAGATTGTCCTTGGAAAATGGGCTTACTTCTAACATAGAGCAATGCTAATTCATTGTTGAAAGAATTCTCTTGAATTTGACGCAGGATCACTGCGTCATATTCTTCTCTCAGATTAAGTTTACTCTTGATCCATCATTGTTCTAATCAGAAGTTTAATTCTTGGCTCTATATAAAACCTTCAAGAAACATTCTACGTTTTCACATAAACACACAAATTGTGAAAACACTTTAAAAATGCGTATTTGGTACGGATTAAAATCAGATTTTAATTTAAATCAAAGTCAAATAATCAATATTAACAACATCTTTAATAGGTCCCACAGCTTTTAAACCACGCATTTCAAAAACTTCTATCACAATCTACTAAAAATTTAATTTTAATGACCATCAAACACCCTTAAGAGGCAAGCGAATAAAGAGGAGAGAATGGCCAATGCAGCAGCTGATATGATGTTTCGGTGTGTCTTTAAGGGAAGCTTATCAATGTGCGACATAGACATTAATCGAAGGTCATATCATCGGAATTGCACACGTGCACTACACAAATTGAAGGCACGTGCTCAATTGTGTTTCACATAGAAGTAACAATTCGTTCATATGGAGTAAATGTTCCTTACTTTCCATATGAGCACATTCTCTTCTCAATTTTCTCATTATGGTGATTCACCAGTAAATGAGGGTTCAGAAGGAAAAAATGTAGGGATGGCAATTCAAACTGTTAAAATCGAAAATCACGGTTAATCGAATCGAATGGGGTGAAAAAATTGAACTAATGGTGCAATAGGGTGGTTATGGTTTTGATTTTGATGACCCGGTTCGGGGTGAGGCGGGTATGGTATTTAGTGATGGTGCCCCACCCCGAACCTATTACCCGTTAAAAAAAATTAATTGGGTAATTGGACTTTCCATTATTCTTTCCCAAAAATTGGGCAATTTTGATAATTGGGTTTCCACAAAATTCTGGCCCAATTAATATTACTAGTAAACTCTTAACTCAGTAACCTAACTCTAACCCTACACGTTAAAATTGAAAATTGGAAACCAAACTTACAAAACACTCGTTTACTCAAACCAATGAACCAAATCAAATCCCCCTGCGCTCTGATGCCTGTACCTCAGCTTCAAATTGTAGTAATCAGCAACGAAGTTTACCATCTCGTGAGCACACTCCCTGCGTTGTTCTGCATACATTGGCTTCAAACCATCTTCCCTGTACAATTCAACAAAACCTAGATACATTATATTTGATTGTTTCTTTATAATATTATTTAAATATATGATGCGTGGCCCAAAAAATGTGATTTTTAGTCTGTTTTGCTTGCTAATTTATGCGTTCTTCAGTTTCTCTCTGTTCATAAGAAATAGAGAGTCGAATTATTAATTTGGTTACAAAATTAGTGTTGCTTTTTGCTGATATTATTAATGAAATTTCAGAATTCAACATATATTTTGGGTTATCTTGTTTGTGAGAGCTTGGTAATTTACCAATCCAGCAGGGAAAGATTATTTTTTTATTTCTGCTTTCATTTTTCATATATCTGTCAAGCAATTTTTATTTTTATAGTTATTGTCGTTTGCATTTTTTTATTTGGTAGGTACAAGGAATGGTTTCTTTATCCCTTTTTAGTGGGTCAGAATAAAGAATCTTGATTTTCTACAAATGCAGAATATGAATTTATTTTCTGTAATAATGTCTAATAAAATCTTGTTTTACTGCTTTAATCAGTTATTTTCAATTTATGCAGTTAATATTTCTTTTAAAAAAGTGATTAAAAATATTATAAATATATTCAAATTGATTTCATTTTCACAATAATTGTGACTGAAACCTCAATTGATGTGTTTTACTTTTCATGTAATCAGATGTCTTGCCATGGGTTGGCGTCATTTGTTCCGACTCCTCCTGATTCAGTTGAAAGTGCTTCAGTTGAAGTTGGAGATACCGCTATTAGCATTCGAGAGGATGCATCAAGTACACCGAGTTCTTCACAAAATTCAAGTGAGGTAAATGCAAATCCTACTCGTATAGATTTAGGTGATGAAAATTGACCTCTATAGTGTGGCAGCATTTCAAGCTACAGAGAATTAATAACGTGCCAAAAGCAATTTGTAAACAATGCAAGAAACAGTTAGGTGGTGAGTCAAAAATGTGACAAGTCATTTACGTGCTCATTTGGATTGATATCCCCTTCGAGGTCAGTAGGATGTCAAACAAATGTTTTTAAATCAATTTAAAGAATCTAGTGGTAGGACTGCAATAGGGGCATTTAATTTTGATCAAGAGAAATGTGAGAAGGAACTTGCAAATATGATCATCCTACATTTTTTGTTTAAATTTCAGTTAAGACCATTCTCGATTAAGTGGTATGGTTGTATTATTATTCTAATTACATTTCTTATTTACTATATAGAAATCAACTTTGAGTCTGACTCTTGATCTATGCTAGTAAGAATTGTAGGGAAGAATGAAGATTGGCGTATGCTAGTAAGAGTTTTGACCTAGGTTGATAATATTGTTTGTTAAATTCGAATTTTGCACTTGGAAATTGGAATATTGTTTGCATTTTCATTTGAGATATTGTTTGCTAAATTGACTTAATATTGTGTTTTTGTTTTTATTGACTTTTCTTCATAATTTTTTTTAAATTTGACGGTTGGAGTTTGGACTAATAAAAAATAATTTATTTTCGTGGTTATTAAGGTACGAACTGAGCCGACTTACATGATTATGGTATGGCCAAAAATTTGGGGGTGCGGTTATGATTTTCACTACAACAAAAAGGGCATTTCGCAACACATAAAATGCAACATTTGATAATAAATGTTGCTAAAAGAGACTTTTGGCAACATTTTAGTAAGTAAATGTTGTCATTGGTATTAATAAATGAGTCTTGGTAAGGTTTTTTAGAAAAATGTTACGGTAGGCATCTTTAGCAACGTTTATTGAGTGTTGGAAAAAGTTAGACTTTTAGCAACATTTATGGAGTGTTACAATTGACAAACGCTGCTAAAAATACTTTTCGCAACGTTTATTGAGTGTTGCGAAAACTCTTACTTTTCGCAATATTTGACAAACGTTGCTAAAAGTCTCAATAGCTTAACTTTTCGCAACGTTTAACAAATATTGCTAAAAGTACATGTATCAACGTTTCTCAAACGTTGCAAAAAATGAGTATGTACAATTTTTTGGCCCATTTCAATTTCAACCCAACAAATATCCAATCCAAATAACCCGCCAACCCAACCCGTTTGGATTAAAAATTGAAAAAACGTCTAAACGAATCCTTCAATCAATCTGCCCTAAATCCCAATCAATTCGGCACTCTTTCATCCTCGCCAACACTAGTCTAGATCTCTCATTGAAGGAGCTCCCTAATTGTCTCCAGACCTGAAGGCGTTTTTTGTGATGAATAGATCAGAGCTGTGCAAATACGTATTAAAGAACATGTTTGCTTCAGTTACTTTAATTTCTTAATCTTCTCAAGGCATACGTATAGACTCATGGGGACCTCCTTTATGAATTTGGAGATATCGTGATTTATATTTTGTTATCTATCCATTTTTTGGCAATTTTGACAGCAAGTATAATAGTTTGAGTTGTTATATTTGTTAAGAGTTCTCATATAAAAGTAAGGAAGAGTTGACATTAGATGAGTAGTAATTGCTGCTGAGAAAGCTTGCCTAGTAAAAAAAGCACCATCAGAACTTAAATCTTCTCAAAGTTCAAAAGAGTTGCTTAAAATGCTAGATACTTCACTGATTAGAATAGAAAGGTAAAACAACTGTAGGCATTAGGCAGTATATATTCTCATCTCTTAACCAAGTACCCCCTCCCTCTCAGGGTATGCTCTTTTTACCTCGAGCATAGACAAAAAGTTGCCCAGTAAAATTTATAGGTAAGGAGAGGCTAATAGTGACCTCATACAGGAGTAAAAAAACTTTGTTTTCCTCTTTCACAAGTATTTGATTCTAAGGGTTGAAAATGGTGGCCTATGTATGGGAAAAGTGGCAAATTTGGAAGGATTGAGAAAGAGAGAAAAGTGAAAGAACAGAACACAAATGTATGGACTTATGCACTATATATTACAATGGATCTGATGACGATGATTACAGTAAAAAAAAAAAAAAGGGAATCAGTGTTATGTTGTAATCTGACTTATGCATTCTTGAAAACTGAACTGTGATTGTTTAATAGTGTTAATAATTAGTTTATATGAACATTAATATTAATGAAGTACTGATCTATGTGAATAGGTGCTCACTGCATTCAATGAAGTTTTTAGTCAGTTTCTTCATCATCTAGACTTGAATAGGTTTAATTAGACTCCTAGGACAAATCTTCTACCTTTGATAATCTATTGCCTTAAAACAGTACGAACTGTTCTTGGACTGAGGGTTAACAATTGTAATCATTTGTGTATATATATCTCTTATTTCATCAAGAAAAATAATAATGCTTGGAAATTCAACGGTCATATCTGTATTGTGATCAAGAACAATAATTTTAATGTATAGGTAAAGATTATCACACTTAATAAAATTACTATTACACACTGCAAATTTGACAAGTACTTGAGAGAAGAAAATAAAAGTGTATCATGTTGAAGGAAGAAGAGTTGGTCTCAAATCATCAAAATAAAGGAGAAATCAGGACGCATAAACTTTCATCTGAAATTAACAAATGAAAAAGAAGTATCCTGCATATTTATTTTGGGATTACCATTATGCAGCTTACTTCACCTTTGGAGCACCACCAAGCCAAAGTTCAAGATCCAATTCCCCCGTTGTTATCGTTGCTAATTAAATATCATGAAATCAATCGCTAATATAGAAATATAATGAATTCTTGTAGAGTAAATCTGATTTTCTTTTTGAGAGAGACTATTAATAGGCTTGAAAAATTCAATTGTATGATTTTATATTGCCAAAACTCGAGAAGCTAAAAAGAACAAGATTTATTGTATATTGTCAAAACAAATTTCAATCTATCATGTGTCATAAACTTTATGTCTCATTAGATTCTTCAAGTCAAGTTAGTTAATATTTTTTAGTATAGTTTAGCTCTTAATCAATAAATCAATTTGTGTTTGATTCTTATAATAGTTGTGTTTGATTCTCATAACTTTATTGAGTAAGTAAGTTCCAAACTATAAAAATTAAGACAGGCTAAATAATTGGCCAAGGAACACTGGACTTGTCATTACTTTTCACGTAAGATGATAATACATCTATTGAATCCAAAAAAAAAAAATTATAGGATAACCAAAATCTCTTATATGATGATATCTTAACACATTAGGCAACTCTTAATTGAGCCAACAATCTTCAATTTACTTATCTTGATGAGCTCTTTATAGCATTTACTTATCTTTTTATCTAATAAATCTTTATATTGTTTAGTATTTAATAGTATCTTTGCATACAATGGACAAAGAGTGGCTACACTTATCAAGGTTATCATCTAAAATTAAATATTGTAGATCTAGATATCAATCGAACAAAATTTAACGTATAATGATAATAAAGTTTAACTTGTAGATTTTTAGAACAATATAGAAATGGAGCCCAGAAGTTTAACTTGTAGATTTTCAGGGAATTACATTTTTTCATTTTTAATGTTCATGAGCAAAATATATGAAATGTAGAAGTAAGTTGTGGCTGAGAGTTGGTATTTGTTGATGTTATTTAGCTAGCATATTGTTGGATGTTGATGTTCTTTAGCTAGCATATTGTAGAAGTAAGTTGTGGCCGAGAGTTGGTATTTGTTATTGTTCTTTAGCTAGCATGTTCTTTTGAAAGGCTGGTGTACCCTATTTTAACTTATATGAACTGGTTTGATGATATTGGTTATTGTTCATGTGGTTTTAGTCTATATTACAAGGAAAATTCTGTCAAAATTTTCATAAAAGTTAATCACAGTTAGAACAGGTCAAAGTTGCCTTGTTGATATTCTTTAGCTAGCATATTGTTGGATGTTGATGTTCTTTGGCTAGGATATTGTAGAAGTAAGTTGTGGCTAAGAGTTGATATTTTTTGACATTGCATATTGTTAGTAGAACACAAAATATTTTTCATTTTATGACCTTATCATGTCAAACAACAATTTGTTGAAATTCATTATAGATACATAAACCAAAGATGATCGATCGTGTATTTTTGAAGTATGAAACTTTTGATTTGCATGTTAATACCCTTATTATTTTTGTCATATGCAGGGAGTTAAATTATTTTTGGGATAGCTTGTGATCACATAAACAAATTCAGATATGAATCCAATATTTTGTAAAACTTTGTTGGTCAATTGTGATTGCTATCTTTTTTAGTAGTGTAATGATGTTAACTTTTTGAGTATGCTAATGATGTTAGCATATTGTATTGAATCATATCCACTATTTTTGTTTATTAGAATTATGTAAAATCTGATAACGTATGATTAATTTGTAAGCATTTTATTGTTTCAGTATTATGGTTGGTTGGGAATCAAATATATTAATTTTGCGCTCTACCGCAACGTTTACTAAACATTGTTGTATCCCTCTACTTTACGACAACACCTCAATTGCAACATCCGTCCAAAGGTTGCCGTAAACGTTTTTTGAACGTTGCTGTAAATTGTTTTTGTTGTAGTGTTTGGCTGAACCGACCCCGAGCCGAATCGCCATTCCTTAAAAAAATGTATACTCTTCATCCTTTTTTTTTTCTTTTTTTTTTTAATATTCTTTGCTCTTTTAACAATTTCTGCACTCTTTCCTCTATAAGATCAAGTTAAAATAGTATTCCTAACAGCGAACTGGACGCCATTATAATGGAGATATAAAATATGAACATATTTTCGCGAATAAAGAATCTCCAGTTTGGCAAAGTCAAATTTGTTGTATTTGAAGCACAACTTTGGTATTAAAAGACAAACGCAGACTTGACTTAGCCACAACTTTGGTATTATAAGACAAACGCAGATTTGCAGAGTTTATTGTTCATACGTGACTGACTACATTGCCAACTTGACCACCACCTCGTACTCCTCAAAAAATCAGGAATATCTTGTCGTTTCCGCCTCGTACAACAAGGGGTCATTATTCTCTCCGTCTCCGCCATATGTTAGCAATGACTTTTTGACTGAAACGTGGATTACAGGAAAAGCGCACACAAAAAACATGAAGACAAAATAGAGGTCGTAACTTGATTTCTTCATAGCAATGGGAACTCCTAAAACTGACAAAACTTGTTGATTCTTTAAGACATTAAAATTTCCAACCAACGAGTAGAAGATATCTGATCCGATGAGTGGGATTTGGATAATAGAGATTTACTATGTCCATGTGATTTATGTCCCATATTAATTTGAAGGAATTATTCATTGAGAAGAATTCAAAAGTCAGGTGTTAACTTTGACACAATTCATTTTTCAGGTGTCAAGTTTCAAAATGTAAAATTCAGGTATTTATTTATTAATTAAAAATATTTTAATTAATTAATCCACCCCACCTCCACCACCCTCTACCGTTCCGAGGATTATTCCGGCGACCATTCCGACCACCACTCTTCTCCGTTGACTATTTCGATGACGTTCCGACGACTACTCCGATTCCGACAATTATTCTGACGTCACAGTTCAAAAATTTTATAGGTCACATTTAATTCGTTAGTTACAGATTTCAAAATTAGTTGGTCACAGATCAAAATTTAAAGATCACAATTTATTTATTGATCACATATTATTAAATTAATTAGTAACAATTTATTTGTCGGTCACAGACTTTTAAATTGATTGATCACATATTATTAAATTTTGTAGGTCACAATTGAGTAACTGGTTACAGATTATCAAATATTTGGTTACATACCATTAAAAATTAGGTCACATACCACCATCACCAACACTACCACCACAGCCACTTGCAACCACCCTCACCCACCACCACCGCCATAGCACTACAACACTACCAACAACAAAGCCGCCGCCGCCATTTTTGCAACACCAACAACAGATCCACCTAACAAAATCTTTAATTGAGTATATTTCTCGGAGATTTCAATCTCTAATTGAAATTTAAAATAATTTCTCGTAGAGTTTGGTAAGATGTATTTCTACTCTCAATGAGCATATATATAAGAGTTAAATGATATTTTTTTCAGTCCCATAAAGATATGTTTACTTCCATTCAGATTAAGAAATTATAATTAATGTAGTTGAAAATATAAATTTTACGTATATTTTTCATAATACACCATCACATTAAATAATGGTTAAATAAGAATATTTCATATTTGTTGATAACAATGCATATTAAATAAGGACATTTTAGAAAATTAAGAAATACTCTCAAATAGAAAAGTGACATATAATTTGGGGCAAACGGAATTTTTTTTTTTTTTTTAATTGAGATGAAGAGAGTATTTAACATTTAGCAAGTTTTTTAATTCTAGAAAAGTAAAATATTAATTAGTTATTATGTAATAATTGTGGGGGGGGGGGGGGGGGGGAGGGAATTTATATAGGACAGATACATAGAAAAAACTCAATTTAGAGAATTTATTTATTTATTTTTATTTTTTACGTTAGCCCAGGCAGAAAAATTGCAGCGAATGTTCTTACTATTTGAATTTTAGGCAATTAATAACATTACTCTTTTGTTAAATATCAAACGTGGAACAAAATTATAAGATGTTAGACCAAGTTTGTAAAATGTGAAACGGACAGGACAAATAATGTGAAAGTAATTAAACCTGTGGAACACGAAATATGAATAGACTTTAATTTATTACCAGAAATGTAGCTTTCCTAAGAATGAATGAAATAGAGACAGGCATGCATCATCGAAATCTAGCGTGTTACTTACTTTAATCTCCGTGGTTTCATGCAGGATAAAATGGGAATCTTGATTCAGGATATTATTTCCGTGTCACTGCTTGATGAAGCATTAAATAAACAGTTTACCATACGTGCAAGCTTTAAACCAATTAGAAGCTTAGCTTTGAATGAAAAATGGCAAACCTAATGCCTCAAGCAAGTTACGTCTCTCTCTCTCTCTCTCTCTCGCTGAGAGGTGACTTACGTCACTTTTGCTGGCTAAAATGGGCACGACTTTAGATTTCTGGAAAATTTTAAGTTCCTGTAAAAGGTAGGTCAACTCGTTCATGCAGAATATTAGAAGAAGAACGCGGGAGCCGGATCCAATTACAGATTCATAAGGAAGAAAGCGAATATTCCAACGGATAAGCTTTTTCCCCAATGATTAATAGAGTTTCTCTAGGCATAAACTATTACAATTCATTTTTTAGGGTTGTTAAATGAGCCCCTGATCCATATTAAAATTGTATTCTCATTCATCTATTCATTTTCAACCACACATTTTTCAATACAATAATATTTTACGTCCGTCAATAATTTTTCATTTTTTATTTCAACCACACATTATCTATCAATTTACTATTCCACAATACATTTTTTCAAAATAATATGGCTCAAACACACCATGAATCTCATGTCCTGCACAAGGTGCATGTTGGTGTATTTCTGACAACATAGTAATTAGACAAGATTTTAACTTTTTTTTTTTTTACTTATTAGTATTCAATGTTATTATGTTAACTCAATCAAACAGATCCTCTTATATCTATATAAAAACGCTGATTTACAAAGATTACACAAGAAAAACACTTTGAATTGTTGATTAATCGTTAATGATAGCTCAGAACCAAGAGTTCATTATCTAATGAATCTTTCTGCCCCAATCTAACAAAGTACGTACTTACAGAAAATTATCTAAACGTATTCAAAAAATAAATAGTCTCATAAGTAACTTTTGATTTTTTAAAGGTCCCGGCAAACAAGCCGTTAAAAACCATGTTAATTAGGAAATGAGAAAGTTATTATTATTTTCTAAGCTGAAAGAGTTAATTAATGGGTTGTACCAAACTTCAATGCATCTAACACTTTGTAAAAGAATAATTACACATTCGGTATGCAAATAACAGACTTGACACCATAATAGATACTAAGATTTTAACATATTTCCTTTTATAGTACTGTATAATTCTAGACCGGGCCAAATGTCACGCGGTGAGAATGCTTATCCCCCCATTCGTCACGACAAAAACGTTAATAGCTAGACGCGATGCCTATTTTACCAATAGCGCACTAATAATATATGATCATACGCAGGTATTCTCTCTTACATCTTACTCATAGCGTGCGTGTTTGCCCGTTGTTCGGGCTTGCCGGCCTAAGAATGAGGGGAGGGCGGCCTTGAGGCGTTGAACCTCGGAAGTCAAACCTGTGATCCATGAAAGTTGGTATCAGAGCGGGACCGTTCGAGCATGCGGTGTTTGTTATGAGACAATGTGTTCTTGCGTAGAAAAGATTTTGGGCCATGGATTTGTCAGCAAGCTGACGGAACACGACAAAGGAAGTTGTGGGTAAGAAGGATAAAAAGGACAGCGTTGCGCAATTGCCTAGGTGTCTTTCAAAGAGTTTTCGAGGAGCGCACCTTGCAGAAGCTTTATTCGACATGCGTTGAGGAGCTGCGATTTGGAGAATGTTCACCCGAGGAACAATGCTCAGAGGGGCAGAGGGTTAAGGTTGGTGTCAAATGCGGTAAGTACGAGGTACTGCAGGTTTGTGAATGCATGTACATATGGAGTGGTGCCGTTGTTATCCTTGCAATAAGACGGTTGCGTGTTGATGCGAAACTCACTTCTCGCTACGAGGACGTAAGCGAATTCGAATGGGGGAGAATGTCACGCAGTGAGAATGTTTATCCCCCCATTCGGCACGGCAATGACACTATTGATATATAATCATATATTTTTGTTCTCCCTTACAACCTACTCATAGCGTGCGTGTATGCCAGTTATTTGGGTTTGCCGGCCTAAGAATGAGGGGAGGGTGGCATTGAGGCGTTGAATCTCGGGAGCCAAACATGCAATCACCAAGGGTGGAAACTGTTCCCAAGCATTTTGAAATTTTCTTTAAATCTATGTTGAAATTGGAATTTTTTTCTAACATACACAAAATATTGTATATTTGCCCCTTCAACATTTTTAATGTGTCCCATAGTAAAAATTCCACTCCGACCACTGATTCTAGGTGATGCTCCATACTAAACATGGTAGACTCTAAAGAGCACAAACCGAAAAAGATGCACGATGTAGTCTAATTAGAGGCGACATAACATTAGCTCCGATACCATGTAAAAGCTTCAACCCCAATCAATGTTTCTGTAACACGATACAAGATTTAGAAAACTCTCCTAAAATTCTTACAAAAAAAATGATTCCCAACCGTTGCACAAATGTTAGCTAAACTTGAATCATCATTGTTCTTTAGTTAATTCATCTATTCGTGATTCAAAAGATGATAATAATCAACTCGTACATAAAAATTCCATCAATCAGTACATCTAAGAATAACATTAAATTCTAAACAACTAATAAACCACCAAAAATAAAGCAAATACGATGTATACAAGCCACAATGTTAGCAATCAGGAGATTTCCTAGCAACTACAGTTGAAAATATACACGGAATGCCCTAAAATGATAAATTACTATGTACAAAGCATTTTGAACCATGGTTAATCTGTTCTTCCATGGACTAAATACTGAATTGGAAGAAGAGGATTGCACTAATTAAGATTGACTATAAATAATCAGACTGCTTATTAATTCTGTACTTAATTCAGTAGCTCCACAATGAATCCAAATCTGAAATATTAGGACTGAATGAAAGACCATCAAGGTCTTCAAATGGCTTCTTGCTTTCAATATCTCCCTCAGTAGCAATATCAGTACTCAATCCAGTCTCTCGGGAATGACTGATCAGAGAATTGTTCGCCGAAAAATGCTCCGATTTGCACTCCTTTTCGAGTTCCAATATCCTTTGATCTGGTGGCATCAAAAGATTTAAGTCGGCTTGTTCTAAACCTTTGAAGGGTAAGATTGAGTGATGGCTAGACGTCGAGCCAATCCCATCTTGGTAGGAAAACATTGAGTTAGCAGGAACACTAATGTGGGAATAGGGAATTGGATCAGGATAAGTAGTGTTGAAACAATTCAAGTTTTGTGAAGGCAGAAGGAAGGCTTTCTTATCATGTGGCATTTGTATTAATCTTGATGACGAAATTCTCCCTTCGAATTCGGGTTCCTGATCAGTTGTAAAACTTGAGCTAGGTCTATCACTGGGATCAGAAGTAATGTCTGTTAAAGGTGGGAGTGTAGGGCTATCCAGGAGATGATCCACATTAAAAGAGTCCATTCTTGATTGTTCTGCGCCTGGAACTCTCCTCATTCCTGTGCTTTTGTGGAAAACTCTACAAATAACCCATTCCTCCTGTCAAAAAAAGGTAAAATTAATAACAATATGTTACAATAAACAAGATTTTAGCTTATCTTTTTTTCGTAGTACCCAATATTGTTACTGAATACTCGGGCAAGAGAAGGTGAATTAATTATAAATTCTTGAACGGGCGGGTACCTTTGCAGCCCTAGAAAAGTTGTAAGAGAAATTGCCTTCAAGTCGATATTCATGCATAACCCAATTGGATTTCTCTCCTTTGGGAGCTCTCCCTTTATAGAAAACAAGGGTCTTTTTCATCCCAACGAGACAGTTCCTTCCCTGCTTGTAGTATATTTCTTTATCCTTTCCAGTCGCCTTCCAGTATCCGGATTCTGTTGCTCGATTTGTTCGCATTCCTGTTGGATATTTTCTATCTCTCTGGCAAAAAAAGAACCATTCTTTTTCCCCCATCTTCGCCTTCTCTACATAATTAATATTTGTGAGGATTAAGACCTTATCGATATTGAAATATCTGAAAAATCGACTCTGTGAATCCTTTTTTTGCTGGTGACTTGTTAATCTTTTTAAGAAAACTAAATAAAAGATAAAAATGGTGCTTAATGTCAATACATGCAATTTATTTGCTTTCTTTTCCTATCTGATCTTTGAGCAAGTAAATTAAGAAGCAAATTAAATACAGTGGATAACTAAGAATTGCTTATATGCTTCTTATTCCGTATTGGGACGAACAAAACGGAATAGCTATGAAAGATTTATGTAGCCGATCTCCAGTTCATAAAAAACAAAGCTTAGATTTTTTGTTGTTTACCTCGCAATCAAAACAAAAAGAACTATTTCATGTTAAATCACACTTTTTTTTTTTTTTTTATGTATTCTTATTTCATTTACAACCAGCTAAAAAAAATCACTTAAGAAGAGAAGAAAATTGTTCATTGAGCAAAGAGAGAGAGAGAGAGAGATAGACAGCTTACTCGGTAAATCCCAGGGTTCACACTTATTCAGATCAGCTTCTCCAATAGCTCTTGCTGCAAATCGCCTGTCCATAACCTTCTTGATAAGATAATGAATAATAATCTCCTCATCCGTAGGATGGAATCTGAAACCCGGAGGCAAGTCCATAAGATCATCTTCTTCGTTTACAACAGATGAAGGTCCTCCTTCCATTTTTGCTTAAACTAAACAAAACGAAACACCTAGCTCTCTCTCTCTCTCTCTCTCTATATGTCACCTGAAAATATTAACAAGCAGAAGAAATTCTGGAAAGCGATTGATTTCAGAAGGACCCTGATTGGGGTTGTAAAAGGCAAATGAGAAAGATGAATAATTGGGAAAATGAGAAGATATATAAAAAAAAATAGGAGGTGGAATGGGTGGGGGTTGACAGTTCCTTGCGGTGGAAGGAAATTACACGGAAAGACTGGTGGGAATGGAATTATTTGCTAATAAGGTACGATTTCGTTAAGAGTTTTATTAAACAACGGGGAAGAAAATTGTGCTGAGAAATTAAGAGCTCGTTTAATAAAAATAAAAATCGGATTAAAATTAAAAATTTAATTATTATTGTTGACTTTTATTAGACTAGTGAGATCTAATAATGACTATATTTTCAATTGTAATTAAATTTTAATCGGTATCAAACGGACTCTAAGCAATTGTTTGAGCCACGTTAAAATTCTTATTCTCATTCTTCTATTCATTTTTAATTATACATTTTTTAATAAAATAATTTTTTTTTCCGACCATGCATTCTCCATCAATCTACTATTTCAGAATACATTATTTCAAAATAATATGGTTCAGCCAAAATTTTGTTGGGACTTGACCGGTTCAAGACAACACACCAGCTGTTATGTGTCAACTCAATCCCCTTTCATTTTATTAGACAACACTCCAGTTGTTATATGTCAACTCAATCTCGTTTCATTTTAAAAATTAGATTTTTAATGAATTAAGATGGGAGTTGATAATTTAATTATAGACCTAATAATAAAAAATATTATCACTTTAATTGAGAATTCATAAAAAACGAAATTAAACGGACAAAAAACTTTCTACATTTTTCATGAAAAATTATTCTAAATCAAATATAATTAATTACAATTCTCAGTAAAATAATTTTTAGAAAAATCTTTTCCCTGTAAAATATTTTATTTCCACTTATTTTCCACTCTGCAATCAAACGGACCATTAAAGTATATATATTCAAGACTAGACAAGATTTATATGGGTAATTTCTATGTCAAAATACATATAGTTCCTATTTGATAGATTTTTTTTTTTTTTAGATTTTAAATTGATCAAATTTTATTTTTAATCTCATATTTTATTACACCTACAATCTTTTTTACTTCTAATCACACATTTCATAAAATTTACAATTTATAATCTCAAAAAGCTTTATCGATTAAGCACATATTTTACTTGGGGATAAGCCAAATCAAAGCATTAAAAAAATTAGGTGTCCACATTTATTATTTCAAGTCTTGAGCTGAAGCAATAGTTAATCTGGTTGGAGTTTGTCGAACAAACTCAATAAATTGACAATAATTTGCATCATCGGCGTAATTTTTTAAGTTCAACTTTCATTAATTTAATCATTGAGCATATAATAACATGGAAAGTTCACTTGTTTGAAAGTCTAAACAAAGGCGCGTTTATTTTTCACTTCGTGTTAAAAAATTTAGAATAATATTCGAGACATGTAAAATAAGTCAAATATGAGATTTTCTTGAACCTATTTATATCTATAACGTGTATCTTGTCAGAATTAATAATTAAGTACCAAACTTGGAAAAAAAAAAAGAAAAAAAATTGAAAAATTTATTGGCCAGCAACGGCTGTGATGGAAGGTGTTAGCCTAACTCTTAATAACCCTTGAGAGTTTAGGTGTTGACTTTTGGAACAGAGAAAAATACAAATCAAAAGCTTCGAACTGAGTGACGACACTGTGATGTCATTCATACCTCATTACCTTCTGCTAACCACTAGAAAACGTGACAGTAATATGATGGAAAGTTGAGTGAAAAAGAAATGGAAATGATAGAAAAAGAAAAAAGTCTTGTGTTTGTGTTGAAAGTGAACGAAGCTTTTTGGATGAAGAGATGAAGTGAAAAGTAGAATAATTCTATTAGCGCTGTTGTTATAAAGTACTGCAAGTCATTAATGGGCATTAAGATTTTACCCTTTGTTTTTTCTATTACTATAAACAATATTTTATAACCGTTAGATAAATGAAAAAAAAATCGAAGGTCACCTTTAAAAATTGGCTCGCTCAAGCTTGATCCACAAAATCATTGGAGTATCTCTCAACTAATTCATATCAAGATAATTATACTCTGCTTGAATCAACGAGATAGAATTTGGTGAGAATCTTCTATTTTCATTCTGAATTAGCTTTAAGCCCTTGTTTGGTGGTTGTTTTTTTTTTATTTAAATAGTGATTTTTTTTTTTGGAGAATGTAAGTTTAAAAAGTAGGGAAAATTTAGATTTACTTGTAGAATATTTTATTATGTGAATGTGTGTTTGAAAATGACAATATAGAAAAAAAAAAATTTAAAAGAATGAAAGACAAACTTTGCTTAATTGTGAATGTACCAATTCTTAGGTAATTTTATTGGATTTCATTTTTATTTTTATTTTTATTTTTTGACCTATAACAACTTTGATAATGCTGATTATAGCAAAAACGTTGTACAGCACTAATTTAGGTGGCTACAATTGATGAGATGTGCTATGTGTAAATTATGGGATCCATAAAGGGATCCATAATGTACACATAGAATTTTCCACAATGGATATATCAAATTAAATAAATTATGTGATATTATATTTAATTGAATAAATTATTTAATGTCATTTAATTTTCACTAGATCGGTGTTTAGGATCGATGAAACTACCTCGTTTGGCCACCATTATTTCAAACTATAATTTTTGGAATAATATTATTTTATGAAAAATTGTGTAATTAAAAATAAGAGGGAAGAATTTTTTTTTTTGGAATAATGGGGTAAAAAGTTCTAAATAGCACTACTCGTGCATTAGAAGGTTGCCTTCCTATCCTTGTTAAGAAGTCGATCATTTGACGTTCTATTTGCTTTCGTTTTCTTTCCTTTCACCAAACACAACCCAAAAGGTCACATTAATTAATGGCCTAATGGGTGACTCATTTTCTAAATATGGTTCTAGAATCCACATAGTCTATTCTCAGCCTGTTTGAATATCATTACTTTGAAAAATTGAGTTTGGAATAGTGACTTTTTTTTTTTTAACGTGCAAAATATTTTATTGTATAAATGTATGATTGAAAATGATTATTAAATTAAAAAAAATTTAAAATAATGGTCGTCAAATTCTCCTCAATAGTCACCAGTTCGAGTCCCCTCAGTACCACTGAGGTGAGTACCCGACCGTAAATTTCAGAGTCTCGTGAGATTAGTCGCAAGTTGACCCAAACATCCACGGTTATAAAAAAAAAATAATGGTCGTCGAATGAGAGTCAATTTCTCAACAATTTTGTACTTTCTTTTATTGGGTTGGGAAAATACCGAGCAATGTTATTTATATACGACTTCGAATGAGTAATCCAGAGTACATACTGAAAGTCAAGACGAGAAGCTTCTTTTCTTTTCTTGTTTCTTGTCACAATAAAAGACACAAATGAAAAGAAAGGGCATGTAATTGGTTATAGTAGTTTTCTATTATAACGTTCCAAGACTGATTTGATGAGATACAATTAACCACCAAATTTTCATTCTAGAAAATCATGTTCTCAATTAAGTGTAATATTCTTTTTTTTTTTTTTTCGGGACCGTACTGATAATACGTAGAATTAAACATGATTAAATATAATTCAAGAAGTAAAATATATTCGTTATAGTTCATGTATAAAAATTACTTTTATGTAAATAATATTTTCATAAAAATCGTGTGACGCGAAGTTTTTTGAAGAAAAATGGGATCAAAATGAAAATATGGTTTAATAATTTACTCAAAAAGAATCCTGATGGGTAGCTCAATTGGTCAGGCTTTGGGTTTGCTCCCCAATGGTCATCAGTTTGAGTCCCCTCAGGGCCACTGAGGTGAGAAACGGTTGAAACTTCAGGGCCCCGTGGGATTAGTCAAGGTGCGCGCAAGCTGGCCCGGACATCCACGGTTATCAAAAAAAAAAAAAAATTACTCAAAAAGAGACAGTTATTTCATATTTTTAATAATCAAGGGAATAACAGCCCAAAAAAAATGCAAAGATATTATTTAAAATAAATAAAATATTTTGGGAACAATGCACGGGAGGGATGAAACGTTCAATTCAAGAAATGGCTTCGGCACAAAGCAATTGGTTCCTTGGCAAATTGTCAGCTGGATTTAAGCCGTCGGATACGGGGGAGCATTATGAAGCCAGCAAATCTTACGTGGCTTATTTATTGGCTGGAATAAATAAATAAGAAAATGTTGACACCTAAATACTAGTATAATTAATTATGAATTGAAAATCTGATTCCTTACTGAACTTATAAATATACTTTCGTACAATTTTCGATCATCTTCTACTATTTCAATTTCATCAAGAAATTTCTTTAGTATCGACCAATTCTTCATAAGGTGGCGATGAATTGAGTTGAATCGTCCACGAGCGGATTCGATTTTTTAAAAAGAAATTAATAAACTAAGATTAAAAACAAATTGGCTCGTGGACTCGAATATAAAATTGAGGTTGACTCGACTCATGAATCATCTTAATACAAGTCTGAGTTGTTCATGGGCCAAATTGGAACAAGTCGAGCTCGCGAATGGTTCAACCTGTTTGTCACTCCCAACCATTCCTCATCAAATACATTCCTCTTTTGTAACAAGTAATGCTATTTATTATTATAAGAATGAAATATCGGTGATGTGACAATTTAGATCAAATAATGAGATATAACGGTTCAATTTTATTTTTTTTATCGTGATTGAACTGTCCTAACTCATTATTCAATTTAAGTTATCACGTCATTATAATGATAAATATCATTATTTGCAGCAACTGGTGAAATTGAACAGGTAAAAAAAGATATTATCGAAAATATAAATTTACAAACGAACAAGTTTATCAACTTATTGTATTATTATATTAACCAACTTGTATCATCTATATTTAACTACTCTTAAACTAATTCCGTGGACCCGTTTTTCTCGCAATATAATAGGCATAGAGTCATAGACTAAAGAAAAATAAAATACAGGTACGGGCGGGGACGGTGGTCCTCATCACGTTGCATCATTGCATGTGCTCTCCAGGTAGAGGTGGTAATTCGGGTGGTCCGGATTGGGTTGACCCGCCAACATGTGAGCCCGGTAACGGTCTGCGTGAAGAAAAAAAAAACCCCGTCCGCTGCGGGTTACGGGTCGGTCCACAATTTTGGACTACAACTCAGACCCGCCCGTTGACCCATCCGGGTCGAGTCCATGCGGGTCACAGGTCGCGGTTCGTTCCGGTTTGACCTATATGATTGTATAAATAAAATTATAAAAATATAGAATTTCTCATATTTATAGCAAAATATATATATTTTTTGTTAAATGTAAACTAAGAATTGAACAAAATGATAAATTCATAATTATATCAAAAATTTTTTACATAAAATTCAAATTTAATGTTACGTGAATTATTTATAACTTTGCAAAGTTAAATTTAACTTAAACAAATAACAACTAAATGCATGTCTAATTACTATTATCAAATATTTATAGTATAAGTACATCTCAATTAGGTTAGCACCTACTTTTACTATAATTTATAGTTTAAGTACATCCCAACTGGGTTGGCACATACTTAACTATAATTTAGTTGTTCAAAAATTATATTTTTGTTTTCCAATCAATTTTCAGGAATTGCAAGATTTTTGAAAAAAATTTGATTTTTTTTTTCACGGGCCAGCAGGTTAACCGCGGCCCGTGAAGCCTAAACCCGCGGGTCACACCTCTTTGGCCCGTGAACTGCCCGCTCGGGTCATGGGTCGGCCTGAGGTCCCGGGTCAATCCAGATCGATTTTTACGGGTCTGGTCGGCCCGTTCGTCTTGACACCTCTATCTCCAAGTGCAAGATTTTCTACAGCTTGCATTAGATAACATAAGTAGAATATAATGGAATTATTGAAATGGAAAATTTATAAGGGTAATTGTCGCAAAACGTTCCTACCTTTGAAGGTTTTTGTGGAAAATATCCATACATTTCGTTTTTTGGCGCAGAACGTACCTACATTTTACATTCTTTGCGTTGAACGTCATTTTTACCAATTTTTAACATAAAATGACTATTATACCCTCACATATAAATACAACCAAAAAAGAAAAGAAAAATAAAGAATAAATTGCAATTTGCTTCTAAACTTTTTTTAAAATGCAAATCAGTCCAAAAAAGTTACGATTCCAGCCACCCCCCATGATCGGAACTCACCTCCTATCAATGGCCTATCACCAGACGACCACATTCATGCCAACAATTTACAACAAACATCAACAAGATAATAATAATTTCACGCCATATTCTTTGCCAGTCGCGACACAATCTGTGAACTTCACAAATTTCGGCGTCGTCCGGAACACCCATGGTCGCGGACCACCTGGGCTAGGTCCCTCTTCACCAATCGCACCTAACCCAACCCTTGGTCTAGGTCAATTTCGACCTGAAGCCGTTCAATTCGTGAGAAAAATACTATATTCCAAAAATTATAATTGAATTTCGACTTGAAATTTTAACGAATTCAGGCAAAATTGTGGAAGATCTATGGGTGGAATAGCTTCGTCATGATGAGAGTGTGCTGAATGGAGTGGTCTACGACCATGGGTCAAAGGGACAACGTCGGAATCAGCCACGTTCAGCGTGCGACGAGAAAGTTGTGACTGCGTTATTTTCAGTTTCAAATTGAACTTATTGGATAAGTGTTTTGGATGAATTGCCCACATGACTGAGGTCGTCTGGGTGTGGGCAACTAGACGGTGGTGGTCCGCAATCCCGTTGCTGGCCGGAGATGCGACTTCCAGCAATTTGTCCATTTTTCGAGTAGCTGATTTTGCTTGCTGATTTCTGCCGGATTATTGGATGATATGGAAAATTCTTGGGATGGAATTGTAGAGAGTGTTGAGGAGATTGTGTTGGTACCAATGTTCGAAGGTTGTTGCGATGGAGAAGAGTAAATGAGGTCATCAGACGGTGGGGATGGTGGAGGGAGGTAGAGGAGAAGAGAGAGAGTGTGTGTTTTTGTTATTTTTAATATTTTTATAAGTTTTGGATTGATTTGCATTTTTAGAAAAAGTTTAGGAGCATATTGCAATTTATTCTTTATTTTTCTTTTCTTTTATTTTATTTTATTTTTTGTTTTATTTATATAGGATGGTATGTTGGTCATTTTACATTAAAAATTGGTGAAAATGATATTCAGTGCAAAGAATGTGAAAGGTATGGACGTTTTGCACAAAAAAAAACGAAAGATAATGACGTTTTGCACAAAAACCTTTAAAGGTATGGACGTTTTGAGTTAATTACCCAATTTAAAATTTAAAAAGCAGTTAAAAGAAATTAAAAAACTATTTCTCAATCTCCCGGATACACGAGATTTTTAGACTTTGAGTCGAAATCTAAGAGTTAAATGTTACGTGCTTTTGTTGGAGATCGCGTCACTAGTTTGTGTAATCTACCCGTGTTTACAAATTATCTAAGATTCTTCGAGAGACCCGTGGCCTCCTTTAATGATTCGATTTGAGGTGAATTGGGCCTTGTTGATAATAACTAGTATGTTGAAAGAAGATTTCACCGCCCTTTATTTATGGCATAAAGTTTTTAACCTTCTATTTGTTTCACGTTATTTCGTATATGAAAATGAAATTTTTGACCCCTTTTTTTCAAAAATTAGATTCTACTATAAGACAAGATAGTCAAAGATTGAGACTAAGTCATTTTGCAACGGGGAAGATTCTTCTAATAATGTGAAACAAACATAAGCTAAATAGAAAATACAAAACTGAGTTTGCAGCACTTTTATGGACTGACAGGAAAATAAATGGGAAGTAATGAAACCATCATATAACAATTAAGGAAAAGAATAAACTACCTGATGATCTAGAATCCTTCTCTGACATAGTAATAAAAACATACAATCCTTCGCATATTTTCCATAAAACAGTCCACGTACGAGCTGCCCTTGTAGTGCACACTATCATTGACCCTCATAACGTTGGTGTCCATTCAGATTTTTTCTTCATAAGATTATGGACCTGAAATAGATGTCCTGATGTCCAGGTTATGATATGTATCATGATTGATACCGAAATAATTGAACAACTTGTTCATATATTCAAGAAAAAATATTTATAATCGAAGAGTGAGAAAATAAATGAAAATCATAATTATCCACACACATCGGTACGAAAATAATGCAAACAATTTTCGTACACTTCTCAAACAAATTATCACAAGGTATGAAGTCGTCTTATATTTGCCCGACTTTCTTCGTAAAATGGTCATAAATTCAACTAAACTTTTACTAGAGATGTGCGTTAAAAAAAAAAAATATATATATATATATATATATATGGCTTTTCATAGTTTAAAAGTGCCAAAAAAAACAAACGATTTTGAAAAATTGGGTTAGGGGTTAAGTACAATGTTTTGCCACCCAAAAAAAAAAATATAATATAATAATAATAATCATAACCATAATAATGCTACCTAGTATAAGTGGAGTGAGATCACCAATTTAGGTATCGCGTGTCATAAATATTAACAAATGAGTTATACTTGTATTTAGTTGAACATATAATTTAAGAATAATGTTATTTAGTACCACTGATGTTGAACATCAGTTTCAATGACAACATTAGTGGCATTAAATTACATATTCAATTAAATAAATCACATAATTTCACATTTAATTGAATGGGTCGCATAGATTGGTGCTCTACCACCAGCGATGATAAATAGCATTATTCATAATTTATTGACAGAAGTAATATCATCTCTATTGAAGTTAAATACAAATGGTTCTGAATAACATTACTCTAAAAAAAAATCCACTCGTTTGAAAACATTTTTTTCACTAGAATGGAAAAACATCCACTCTATTCTCAATTTAGCTTAAAACGTTAGTGCACTAATCACACAAGGAGTTGAGCTGAAGAAACACAATTGCATTAATTACGAGGACAAACTCCTTAAATCTTCAGCTAGTTTCTCTCTTTCTCAATATTATATTAGGGCTAGGCTTGAAAATCACAGCCCGAAAAATCGACCCAACCCGACCCAACTCAAAATGGGTCTGGGCAGTTCACCCTAAAAAACCGACCCAACCCGCCTGCCCGCCCGCTCGCTCGCTTGCTTCAAAACCACATTTGTGCTTCAAAAATAGATAAAGAAGAACTAGAAACTCACATTTGTGCTATGATTACGAGTTGTTGGGCTAATTTCGGGCTTGCCAATTGAAGATTCAAAAATTCCTGGACTCTCAAAATATATGACTCGGTGAAGCTTCTTCTCTTTGATGTGTGAGTTGATGAGGCCGATGATATCGCACTATTTGTATCACTAACATTATCAACAGAACTTGGTCTACTTTTTTTTTTTTAATTTGGCACCAATATTACAGCTTTTCTTCTGAAGATAAGGTAATCCAGTATGGCATTTCTCTCTTAATTCCTCCTGGACGGGCTTTTGAAGCGCTTAAAGAGCAGAAATTGCAGCATAAGTGGGGTATCCTTTTGTACAACGAAGATGAAGACACCATCCATGGGGGCATTTAATAGTCAAAGTTATACACTCTCTTCAGCCCACTGCACGGACCCTCGATCTTTTACCAATGTATAGTCTCTCTCTCTCTCTCTCTCTCTCTCTCTCTCTCTCTCTCTCTCTCTCTCTCTCACACGCACACACACACTCTCATCATCTCTCTCTTTCTCTCTCACTCGGCAAGATCTAGATAGATGAGTTTCATTGGTTTTACCCGCTTTTCTTTATCTTTTCTTGGGCTTGGCAGAAATAGTCAGCATTTTTTGGTTGCAGCAGGTTTTTTGGGAATTGCGTTTTTTAAGTGCAGTGGACTTAGCAGACTTAGCCGGTGGACCCGATTCGATCCAATTCGGGTCTGGTCGGGTCCAGTCGTGAAAAGAGTATAAAATCGAATATATCGGGTCGGGTCAGTTTTGGATCAAATCCGACCCAACCCATTGTCCACCCCTACTCAGTATATACGTGCATATCAATGTGTGTATTTCTTTGTTTTTGTGTGTGTGTGTGTGTGTACGCGCACGCGGGCGCACACTTGTATGTAAATTTCTCTATTTATTTTGCATATTTTTTGATGAGTAATATTATTTAACACCACTGATGTTACACCAGTTTAAATGGGACTAAATGCCATTAAATGATAGGTACAATTAAAAGAGTTATATAATTTTAATTGAACATATCATATAATGTCATATAAAAGTGTGCTCTAAGTATTACTAGTGTTGTTAGAAAACATTATTCTTTCTTGATGTCTAATCAAGGTTATTGTTGAAACCAATGTTGGCCTTTTACCAATTTTAGATTCTGTCCTTTTTTTCATGTAAATATTTTTGCTTGAAAAGTAAAAATGTAGAAAATTTATGTGAAAATAAAAAACGTGCTCTGTTGAACTTACATTTGCCATAGGTTTAAGTCCTTTGCCCTTTATTTGTACTGCGGGCTCCATCCTATATTTTGGTTTAATGGTTTCACTTTCAATAGAATTAAGTTGCAAATTGCCACTTAATCAAAGTTAACTCAATTGGTGTATACATCATATGAAGAGTATTTGCTATAGTAGTAACCATTTTTTAAGATACTAACCAATACTAATGGTTTTCAATTAAATGTGCATTGAATATAATTTGAGTCGGAATGAAATAGAGAATGGATTCGACATGAAAATTGAAAAATGAAGGTTTAGGATAAAAGATAGATGGGATGTGTTAACTTGGAATTCCTTTTGGCCGGAGCTGTAATTACGGAGGGATTAAGAAATGAACCATAATTTTAACTTGGCCTGTTTGAGCTCTATTTTTATGTAGAATGCATTTTGGAATAGTAAATTGATGAAAAATGTGCAGTTAAGATTAAAGGAAAAGTTTTTGAGTTATGTGTAAAATTATTTTATTGAAAAATATGTAATTGGAAAGAAGTGATAGAAAAATGTATTTCGAAAAAATGGGGATAAAACGAGGGCTTTTAAATTATTTGTAATTACCATACATTTTAAGTTGGATTCCAGTATTCTTCAAGATTACCACACGAGTCGAGTATATATCATTAATGGTAAATAAACTGGGTGCCAATGTTTGAGCCTCATTTTATCAAAAATTCATTTTTTCATCCCTTTTTCAATCACACATTTACCAATAAAATGATATTACATATAAATCGAAAAAGATTTCTTCATTTTTAACCATATATTATCCAAAAATCATTATTTAAAAAGACATTTTTTTCACATCTCAAAATGGGGCTCAAACAAGCCTATTTTATGCCAGCCCGTTAAGCATCAAAAGGAAATAAAAAGGTAAAGGAAACCAAACAGATAAAAGAGCCCAAATGACACCAAGCCCAAGAGATATCAACCAAAACCAGCATTAAAGTAGGGGGAAAAATTCACAACTCGGGCTTTATTTATCCCAAAATAAAAAATCAGGCCACAAGGTTTAGACTTTCAAAAATCAGATTTTTCATGAATTAATTAATTATATTTCACAATTATTATATTAAATTAAATATTTAATCGTAATATAATATAATTAACCCACCCCGCCCCCGCCCCACCCCACCTCCACCTCCACCTCCACCTCCACCACTGCTTCGGCGACTACTCCGACAACTGATCACCGATCGTGCTTAATTTCGACGACTACTTCGGTGACCGTTCTGTCACCGCTTAATTCCAACGACTGCTCTGATCACAACAATTGTTAAGGTCGCATTTACATGCAATTTGGTCACAGATATCTTATTAATTAGTTAAAAATTTAATTCAATCAAAACTTATCAAATTAAATGGTCACGAATTATTTTGAGGTCACAGATTTAAAAAATTTATAGGTCACAATTGATTTCATTAGTCACTAATATAAAAAATTATAGGTCACAAATTTTTAATTGGTCACAATTTTAAAAATTTATTCCATATTTGTTGGTCACAGGTTATATTTTCAGTCACGGAGTAACGAATTTTAAGGTCACAATTACCATATAGATGGTCACATACACCCAAACACCCGTCCCATCTCAGTGCACCGCCAATACTGGGTCACAAATCGATAAAGTTGGTCACATGCACCCAACACACCCGTCCCCCCATCTCAGTACATCACCAATACATGTTCACATGTTACAAATCGACCAAATAGATGGTCACAGACACTTCATCTCATCCGCCACACCCGTCCTCCAATCTCAATACACTAACAATATTTGGTCACAGGTCATAGAACAACCAAATAGTTAGTCACAGACACTTCGTCCCATCCGCCGTCGACACTTGGTCACAAATCGACCAAATAGTTGGTCACAGACCCCAACAAAACCACCACCACCGTCGTCGACCCCGTCACAACACCACCACAACAATCGCCACAACAATAACAAAATAACTTCTTCCAATTTACACAAGAAAATGGTAGAAAAAATACAGTTGCCGATTAAGAAACAGGAAAGAAAAGTTTCGAGGCCCAAATCCGTTTTGGACCCGACAAGAGAGAGGCCACGCCATGGCTGTAAATAAATTGCTTCCAAAGAAAAAGTGATAAATAATTGTGTTAAAAAATAGTTTTGAGGCTCATATCTGTTTAAGGTCGAACAAGAGAACAGCCTCCACGCCATGGCTGCAAATTGCCGATTGTATGTGCAATAGAGAGTATAAAAACCCTCAAATCACACACCATCCGGGTTGCCCAGCCAAGATATGGGCCGGGTCATCTCTTTGCCCGATTCACAAGCTCAAAAGATTGAAGAAACATCATCACAGCCCCCATTACTATACTCCAAAATATTACCAGTCACTGAAACAAAAAGTTGTGAATGGCTCCCGACGCCGACAGGAAGGAGGAAGGAGGGAGAAGGGAGTAGAAGATAGAGAAGGGGAGGAGGCGATGGGCGAACAACCATCGCAGTGTCGTAACCACTATCTGAAATCCTTCAACAATCGGAGAAAAATGGCTCCAAAGAAGGGGGCGAAGCTTCCGGCGAAGAAGGTGGAGAAGGTGGTGAATCCGATCGAAACTGAAAGACGACGATGGAGACGCGGCATGGAGGGCGAAGGGGAGAGAGTGGAGAGAAATGAAACGAATTAGGGTTTGGATATGTTTTCTATTTAAAATAAATTTGGTGGGGGTAGATAGTGTGGTGTGTATATAGATTAATTTAACTTAAAATATTATTATTAATATAAATTGTGAAATTAAAACCTAATTTTTTATTAAATAAAGTCAAAATCTAATTTTAAAAAATGTCAAACTTAATGTCTGGTTCTATGTGATTACCACTTAAAGTAACCCAACATCAAGCCCACGATTCAATAGTACCGAGAAGAGTGAATATTATTAATCAGCAAATCGCGTTCATGAGTTAAATATAGAGAAATCGATTTGATCATGATAATTTTCAAAGTTTGCATACCTGAAATGGCAAGTGGAGTATTTATAAATGAATAAAATAGCACTAACGATATAAATCTTTTGAGTTTATACGTGTGTCAAGTAGAGAATATGTGAAAGAATGAGAGTCGACTCGATGATGTCAAAAGTAAAGAGAGTGTTATCTTAAGATGATCACGACGACCAATTTGCCATCAAATTGGACCATCTTCTGATTTAAGTAAAATTGACCTTATGGTGATGTCAAGAGCTTTTATATCAAATTAAATTAATGATAAAATATACATTTTTTTTAATAATATATGGAACCTATGGTATATATATAACACTAGAAAGCTCAACAGAAATTTCTATCTAGTTTTCTTCAAATGAATATGGATAAAGAGATAGAGACGTGTACAAATTGAGTAATGTTATTTATCATCGTGATAATAGAAAATCGACGATGTAACATTTCTCTATATTTCTCCTCTTCCTCACTCTCTCATAAAAAATGAGCTGATAAATCTCAATATTTCACATAGATCGCTACATCACCGACGTTTCATAATCGTAATGATAAATAGCGTTATTCGTACAAATTAGATGGGATAATTTCTAACTTTTAAAGCTTTCAATCTAGAGAATATCTATTTTCACCAATGTCATCCAACCTAGTTGGTTCTATCGAGAACCGTACCCAAAGTCAAGTTGGTTAAGCAGAAAATCCTATTTTCAGATAAATAAATAAATAAAAATGCCCAAAACCCTGTCGATCCACCCGATTTATTTCATTATTTTAAAAATATCACCTGGTGGATCCCGATTTGAAGCAGTTCACTGTCAAAAAATTTCAAATAGGGTGGTTTCTTGGGACAAACCCCTATATGCTTCACAATCCATTTATTATTATGTAGACATGAAAGGGGTCCAGTCTTCAAGCTTATGATGTATAAGGGATAGCATTCAGTTCCTGCCCATATGGTCCCCAACTAGAAATTTTGCCAAACAGATTCTCATCACAAGCACATTTTTAACTTTTGATGGGAACTTATTTTCTTGAATTATGTCAACTTGTTGTAAAACTACACAGTATTTGACAATGAAATAGTACGACACGCTCAATTTTATTCGACAAAATCAAGTTCAGCATGCCAAGATCGTCAAACAAGTGCAAATTGCAACGAGGCACGATTCTGACAAGTGTATGTTGAGATATTTTAGGTCCAATAATTGAACATCGCAATTAAACCCTTTTGAGTCAATATTGCAACAAGTAGTGACACGAAAGTTCGACGGTAAAGGTGGTCCAAACAATGCTGAAGAATAGTGGAATCAATAATAATAACGTTAAAAGTAAGGACCACAAACGTTTTACACAAACACGCACCCTGTTGGCCATGGAGCTTTTGCACAGCAAAGAAACATTCATACGGAACAGTAACGTGACATAATTTAATACAGACGATAGGATTCAAATCAGAGAGACGGACCACTGACATTCTCGACATTATCTTTTGGTTATAGTACCATCTTACTGTGCATAACATGTCCTAATGAAGATCAACCTCCGTTAATTGCAGTCGAGGTCTCTAACTTATTAAGTCCTTGTTTGGACCCCATTAAAATGAAATTTTCAGTAAAATATTTTGAAATAGTAATTTTTTTTTTGGAAAAATGTATGGTTAAAAAGTAAGAAAATGTTTTAATTTTATGTGTAATATTATTTTATTGTAAAATGTGTGGCTGAAAATGAGCTTTGAAAAAAAAAAATATATTTTTTTAATTTAATGGAGCCCAAACAGAGGCTAAAATTATGCAAGCGAGTGCGTTAGTAACAACATTTTTCTAAGCCTCCATTTTTGCTCTAATTTGTTAAAACTCGTTTTCTTTGAATTCATTTTCAACCACACATTTTATGAAATTCACAACTTCTATCAACTTTTTAACCACAAGTTTCACTTTTTTTTGTTCTCATTTCTTAAAGAATAATTCTATTCGTAAATAATCATTTATCGAATTTTTTACCGAATTGACAAGTGGCGGCCCCCTATTGGGGGGCGTCCGTGGGCCCAGGCGCCCCCCCCCCAATAAGGGGTCGACACTTATCAATTCGGTAAAAAATTCGATAAATGATTATGTACACGTAGCGCGATCGTTTCTTAAAACTCATTTTCAATGAAATAATTCTTGGTGTACACTCCTATGTAAGGGTATGGACACCCTTATGTACCAAATTTTATGTACATGTAATCACACCAACTTTTATCAAAATTTTTTAAAAAAAAATCTAATTTTTATCAAAATCAACGTTGCATTGAATTTTTATTAAAAAAAAACTGAATTTTAACCAAATCGAACAAGAACGACGGCTATAAATTCAATGCAACGTCTTGGTTTACCGTCAAAAGTAAAGAGGTCAAGAATCTCTAAGGGTATCAAAGAATTTCGTGAAAAAACAAACTTTAATTATTGTCTTCATTTAGTCAAATAATCCCCAAGATTAAGACAAAAATCAATATTAAAACACCTGGTGGGTAATTAAATTAAGTCCCTGTGGCTTAATGTCATTGGATTTACGTTCCTCCATTCAAGTGGGGTCCAGTACCATTGCATTATCTGATTGTCTCCAACTTTTTATTGTTAAAAAATAATCTGTCCAGCTGTTAATTGATGACCATTAATACAGACAATTTTTTAATATGGAAGTGGCATTTAAAAATCCATAATGCGATCATTTTTTTGTGAAAAAAATGTAATAATGTGATCTTCGTTCCAACTTTTTTTTTTTTTTTTTTTACATGAAATTATTTTTAAACTTCCTTTTGAATTTGGGATTATGGTATCCAAGGTTTGCCACCTAAAACATACGACAGAGTACAATGTTTTGTGTTCCAAGCTATAAACATGAACCTAATGGTCATGTGGTTATTTTAACAAGTTATGATTTTTTTTTTCTATGTATAATTGGACCAATTTCAAAATGGTTTTAGGTTTTCTCGAATTGAATTAGTTTATTCTGTTCAATTATTACAACGTTGTCTAAAACAAAAACATAAAGGCGGATTAATGGGACTTTTTTTTTTTACGTAGGAACCCGCAGCCACTGCCCGTGAGTACGCACTGGGTAAATCTCGCTTCATGTGCAGTAACTCGCAAACCACACATGAGAGATAAACCGTACTAGATAATCCGATGCGACAGGTTTAACCGAAAAAATATTTAATGGGACTTTGTTCGTATGTGAAGCTCATTATACAAAGATGTAGCATCTACTTCCATGTGACACCATTTAAACTTACTCCTTTGACTCGCTTTATGGCATTGAATAAGATTTTGATTGCCAAAAATTGGTGGTTTGAATTTTCATACGGAATTATACATACTCGCACGCATACATGCTTATATGTGAGTTGCGTGTATAGGTGGTGTGGTAAGAGGGAGATTTGGGTTCTCAATTTGATTGTGTGGCCAAATCTAGTTGATTTAAATCACGGTCATATTTTTCTTGTTTGATGACCATTATTTTGAGAAAATTGAGTTTTGAATAGTAATTATTTGGAGAATGTGATTAAAAAGTAGAGAAAAATTTTAAGTTTACGTACAAAATATTTTATTTTGTAAATGTGGGAATAAAAATGAGTATAAGAATTAAAGAGTTTTGAAATAATAATTGTCAATAGGAATTTAGTTGATGTTAAGTCCAACAAATTGGATTAAACATATATTTGAATTTGGAAGCACTTATTCAATTCGATTACATACATATATACATACATACATACATACATAAAAAAGCTAATTAATAATTTTAAACTAGGATTAATTGATTTATACAATTATGAATGGCAATGTAGTTAACGATGTATGAGTTGTCAAAAAATTATTGGTTACAAAAACAAGTTATTTTTCAAACTATCCAATGATAATTTGTCGTTGTCACATGATTATCATCCGTAATTGTATACCAAGAATGATTGTTTACATTAATACGTATTTAGTAGGATCTTAGTAATTTAAGGTCATATAACGTGATCCACAATTTTTATTAAATTATCAACTATACATTTCATCGACTTTTATCAAAATTTACTAAAATTTGATTTTTAATTAAACCAAACTAGGGCTTCACGGGTATTGCTTTATAATTTGAATATTTGCTCTTAAGACTTCAGTAGTTAGTATGTTGTCTTTTCTATTAACGAGAGGCTAGATCAATCTAGTCGCGCGATCAACTAGCAAAGCACCCTATACTTGACTACTGGAGAGCAAGTTGATTTTTTGTGCATGGTTGGATATGAGGTTTGGAAAATTCTAGACGAACACGGCCATTCGTGTAGCACTTCTCGTGAGGTTTTCTTGGTCTAGATCATTTCTTGTTGTACAGTTTGACTCGAGTTTTAATAATTTTCAAATGATTGTTATGCTTTTTCAAGTTTAAAGCATGCCTCTTTGGTCAGGGGCGGACCCAGCACCTGGCCGCCCCCGCGGCCGCCCGTGCTGGGTTCGCCGGAAGCATGAAGAACCGTCTGGAAGCTTAGCGGAAGAAGGAAGAGCCGATGAGATTTTTTTTTTCCCCTGTGTTATTGTTTTTCTTGGGGGAAGGAAGGTGCTTTAGGCCTTGTTGTCAAACAACAAGGCCCAATTAATGGGGTCATTTTACAAACAAAACCAAGTTGAAAATTTGAAACCCAACAGGCAACATAGAAGTTAGAACCGTAGAGAGGAGAGGAGCTGACTGGGAGTCGGAGACTGTTGGGGACGAGGCGATCTGCGACGCTGAGGCCTGGGTGCTGTGCGACTGTGTTGCTGTTGTCTCCGGCAACTCGCATGGTGACTGGAGAGCCATGAGTGTACTGGTGAGGTGAGGGACGGTGCTCTCGGACTCGGTGGCGCTGGCTTGGCTGTGAGTTTCTCTTTTCACTTTCTGTTTTCTGTTTTCTGTTTTTTTTTTTTTTTGTTCCTTTCATTTATTCCTTATGTAGTTGTTAAATTGTATTGTGATTTTTGTGATTTTCGAAATGTGAATCTTGTGATTCTTGAATTTATTGTGATTTTTGAAATGTCAATCTTGTGATTATTGAATTTTTTGTGATTTGTGATTTGCGAGTTGTGAATATTGTGATTTGTAAATCACTGAAGTTTATATTGGCAATTTGGCATATAATATAATTGATGTGAATTGTGATTTGTGAATATGTGATATGAAGTAGTTAAATTGTTAAAGTCATTGTAATTTGTAATATGCCGATAATTGGTAAAATGTAATAATCAGGATTTGGGAACAGGAATAGGCACTTACTTTATTTCACTCTAATTGTTTTTTTTAATACTTTTATCAATTACATATAATTCGTTTAGTCTATTGTTCTGATTTCTGAATCAACTCCAATTAAACAATATGTAGATTGGTTATTAATCAATTTTAATTGAAAAATAAATAGGGACATTTTGCAGATTATGGATTGATTTTTCAACCGAAACGAATGTCCATATTTAGTTCTTCTTTGTCTAGTTGTGCGTCTAGTCCCGCCACTGATTATAATCGAGCACAAGAGTTATTAAATAACACAAGGAAGACCCGACACTAATTTAATATCATATAATTAAATATTAATAAACGATCTCGCTCTTACGATCGCTGTGGTCGATGTCCGCTCGGGCTGAGTTTAGATCCTGAGTCCGCCATTGTCTTTGGCATCGGTTGTTGCCTAATTCCATCCACAAGTAATTAGAGTATAGTGTCCGTTCAATCGGAAAAAATTGAATTGATTCAAAATCTGATTGATTATATCGACAAATGAAAAATATAAAGTTAAAAGAAGCTTAAAATCAACTATTGCCCTAAATTTTGGATGAATTGTACCGATTTAATGATTTTTTATGGATTCATTTTATTTTTGGATCGCTTCATTATTTATTTATTTATGTTTTCAATTAAGAGCATGGACACAGCCATGAGAATTTAAAAGATAAATGATAAAAATGCAACATAAATTATCTATTCTCCTATTTGGTTTAGATGAAAATTAGAGTTTTAATAGATTTTAATAAAAAATGACGAAATTTGTGTGGTTGAAAAATTATGAATCTTATAAAATGTGTGATTAAAATTTAATTGTTGATTTTATCTTAAATTTTAATCAATTTTTTTAAATGAACCAAACAGGGTTTAAGCATAATTGTCATAGCAAGATTATGTGAAAGGGTTTTCTTCTTCTTTTGACACTGTTGTTGTCATGCCCACAATGAAAAGTCTTATTCTAAGATAATCGTAGGTAAGATTCTCATGCTACATCAACAAGTTTGTCACATAAGCAAGTTGACAGTCTTATTCTTTTCTACGTGGACAAGAGAACAATTTCTCTTCTTTTAAAAGAATGATATAAATACAAACTTTTTAACTTTTATAAATATATTTACTTCTATCGCAATTAAAATTAGGGTTGAGCTTTTTTTTATTGGAATCATACCAGAAATTGACCGATTTTCAGCTCTGATACCTCTACTACATGGGTCGATTTTGGGACTATGCATCAATTACTGAGCGATTGAATCTGATTTTTCGGTATCATCTTGAGAACTAATAGTGAATTCGATTATCTCAAATTTCTCTTTTTCAGTTGCGCCGATGCACTAGATCTTTAAGTATTAGACTCCAAAATTGTTGCACATTAAAATTCCATTTTTCATACACTTCTTCTTTCTTTAATGGGTAATCGAACTTCAAATCTAAATAATTTTGTAAATTCATAATTTTAATACAACATAATAGGAAAGACGTTATTTTTAGTTCAATATTTCATAAGAATTATATTTTTCATTGTTTTCGAAGTGGCCATTAAAAATCACGATCCTTAAGAATCGTTAAAAATAATCAGATATTTGTTATATGAATTTTCTTAAGAATTAATTTTCTATCGAGATTACTGTTTGTGCCGTAATTAATAGTTTATCATTTTTTCACCCTTATAAGCTGATCTTGAACGAGTGCATTTTTATTTTTATTTTGCATTTTTAATAAATTTTTTGTATTGTTATATTAAAAGAATGGCAGCGGTTTCATATTCTATTTTTGTCTATTTTCAAATTGACAAGTATTTTCATATTTTATTTTTATAATTTTTTTCAATATAAAGGATCGAATCGGACCAAATCGAAACCGCTTCGTTCGGTTCGATTTTATAGTTGAATATGGAACCATAATTCCATTTCTAAGATTCTCATTAGTACCTGGTTAGATTCGATTCCCTTCAAAATCGGATTGAAGTAACCGTGCCTACCCATAACTAAAATTGTTTAGATTTTTTGAGTCTTTTCGAACCCATCATAGGAGGAGCAGCATATTGGTACTTGACACGTGTCTTCTAAGCAGACCAAAGGAGGAGAAAATGTAAAAATTGCTTGGTATCTTTCAATCACTTTTGCTACATTTACACTAATTTTGATATCATTGATGACATTCCCATGAGTTGACCTTTTTTTATATATTAATTTTATTAATATTTTAAACAATCAATAATATAAATTTTAACAACTCACACGATGTAATCCGAGAATGCACATCTAGATTAAGAGTGTGTTTGAGCTACATTATTTTGAAAGAATGCATTCTGAAATAGTAGATTGATAGAGAATGTGTGATTGAAAAAGAATGAAAAAATTATTATTTTATTGAAAAATGTGTGGCTGAAAATGAGTAGAAGAATGAAAATAAAAATTTTACCGTGTGCCAAACATGGCCTAATGCTATTTCAATTTGTGATTTCCAAATTTCTTCCTCCTTTTGCTCCTCTTAATAATCCAAAAGTTGATATTAATCATTCTATAAATAATCCAAAGAGAAGTAATTTATTATAACTTATAAGTTAAAATGCTCCCTCTATTTCTACGTCCATTTTATTCACTTGTCACGCTTGATAATACACACAGTCTTAATAGTATCGACTACTCTTGACTTAGAAAAGCTCAGGATACTGTTGCAGAATTCAGAAATGGCGTATCAGGACCACCACCTCACTCAAGATATGCCACTTCATCACTATCCCGATGATGATCATCATAATCTTCAGCCCGCCGCCGCCGTCTTCCGCCATCACTCCCCCGACGACTCGCCCACCAAACCACCAGCGGCCACCTGGCTGAGCAGCTCCATCCTCCACCCTCAGTCCCACCAGTGGCTTTCCACCCATAGTCAGTCAAGTCCGCCAACAACATCAGGCGCCGTCCCTGAAAACAACACCACAACCATTAATGTCGGCGGCGGTGATAATAACTGGGAGAGAGAGAGGTGTAAGGCTAATATTCTGAGGCATCCTCTGTATGAACAGCTTCTGTCAACCCACGTGGCGTGCCTGCGAATAGCGACGCCAGTGGACCAGCTGCCGAGGATCGACGCCCAGTTGGCTCAGTCGCAACAGGTTGTGGCTAAGTACTCTGTTCTTGGACAAGGTCAACAGCCCCTCGATGATAAGGACCTCGATCAGTTCATGGTAATAATTTCTTTTTTTTCTTAATCCTTGTCCAGTGTACACTATTTTCCTACAGTTATATGTTTTTATATGTACTGTAAATCTATGTCTATGTGCTTACGAAGCCTAAATTTCTCAGTTTTTCTGTGTTTGGTTAAATTATCAATATACTGTGAAACTGTTGATTTTCGACCAGAAATCGAGTTCTCTTCATATTCTTATGTTGCTAATGTTTGTTGAAAATTTTATATTCTGTTTCGTTGATTTTTTATTGTCGGAATAATTGGTGTTATGGTACAGCTTAGTTCGAGTGTAAATATTGATTCTTGAACCAAATAATCGGCACTGGTAGAATCAAAACTTAAATATTCTTAGTCAATTTAGGTTCATGTAATTAGTGAAAACCAGATAATTTGTTATCTGTGCAATAGGTTTGTAATTCTATCTCTATATTGCAGGTTATTCCTTTATGTTTTTCTGTATGGATTCTGTTTTTGTACTATAATAACGGTTCTAGCAACTAATGTAGCCAGTTTCCTTTGTCGCGAACTAGTAAATTATGTTGCAGAATATTGTTCCGAAGTATCAAGCTTCCTTTGTCATGAACTAGTAAATTATGTTGCAGAATATTGTTCCGAAGTATCAAGCTTCCGTTGTCATGAACTAGTAAATTATGTTTCAGAATATTGTTCCGAAGTATCAAGCTTTGTCATGAACTAGTAAATTATGTTGCAGAATATTGTTCCGAAGTATCAAGCTTGTTTCTGACTAACTATGTTAAAGTAAATAGCATATATTTGGTGACCAATTGACTGTTATTGTTGATTCGGTCATATCTATAAACGCATACGACTTTTCTTGTCTTTGGGAGAGAGGAGGATGAGGGAGATAAGTTCCACAAATTGTGATGGAGGACAAAGTTTTGAGAATCTTCAACTCCAAGTTAGCATAATGTCTTGTTCTTGAACTGTTATTGAAGAATTTGGTACAAGTTCAGATTTTCGAGGAACTTTTGGAGTTTAATCCTGTAATATGAGTAGCAATGTCGCATCAAAAGAGGAATAATGTTGTTCTCAGTACACTAAATTGAAACTGTAATTTTTAGTGCTTTGGAGAATCTCTTTCTTGATGTAATATTGCTCCACTTGTTACTTGGTTTCTTGTGCTTCTCAAGGTTCTTTTCCTATAGACATAGACAAGCTTAAAATATCTCCAAAGCAGAACTTAATTCTTGGAAGGGTCTGTGTTCTATATTTGAAATACATTCACGGCGGAGAGGGGCACTATGGTTTTGGCTAAAACCTCTAATTAATTTAACATAAATTATTTTAGAGACTGGTTTCAACAAGAGAAAGTTACTTATGGAATTGACCTTTAACTTTTCAGATTATACATCAAATAGACTTCTGCCCTCGTACATTAGTATTTTTAACTGAAATAGAACTCCTGAATATTAATGTTGAGAAATAGCTGCTATCTGTATTTTTAGTTTGAAAGACTTATTTTATATTGAATAATGCTACTTGTATATAATGAAGTTACATAATAATTTACATATAGATGAGTGTCAAAAAAGAATGGACCTTTTTTTTTTTTTGGTTAAAGAAATTTTGCCCAATTATATTTCATCATATTATGTGTATGTAAATTATTATGTACATGCAGTACAACCATTTTATATCATCTGAAATCTGGCTAATGTGTTAATAATGATGCTGGTAGAGTAGACTCTATAAACACATATTTCTCCATAAGTAGACCCCCTTTTTATGTGTTGGCATGATCTATCATGCATCATTGAGCAATAATGTCATCATATTAGGAACATACTTTAGCCCCTGTTTGGTGTAGCTTAAAAATTGATAAAAATCGAAGTCAAAGTCAACAATTAATTTTAATCATACATTTCATGGAATCCACAGCTTTTCATCCACACATTTCATCAATTTTTTTTTTTATCAAAATCTACTAAAAATCTTATTGTTAGCTACATCAAATAGGGGCTAAGTTATATAATCCTTTGCCGTTAAGTCAAGGCACTTCATTGATGAAGTACTGAAATATTTAATTTTTCCTGCGGAATAGTAATCCAGACTTACATGTTGCATTTCTGTTGGTTAGAGTTAGTGGTTACAGAAGACAGTTCTTAGAGCTCCATGAAATTTACAATCAAATCTCTGTGTACATTTTTGTAGTGTGATCATCATGTTTCACTTAATCCTTCCAGTTTTCCACTTATATATTCTGTATATACTATTTTTGTTAGTAAAAAATTTCCTTAAACTGTAAATCAGCCGTAGGTCTTGTTTTATATATACGTAATAATATGTTTGTCTCTAAATTTATGTCTTCAAGTTTTTAATCTGAATCTTTCATTTTTCTTCTTTCCTCTTTCGTTTTTTTCCTTCTGATGTAGACACATTATGTTATGTTGCTCTCTTCCTTTAAAGAACAACTCCAACAACATGTGCGGGTTCATGCAATGGAAGCAGTCATGGCTTGTTGGGAGCTCGAGCAATCATTGCAAAGCTTAACAGGTGGTTATCTTATTTCATTCTTATTGTTTTTATTTCATATTGTAAATATGACTCCATTGAGTTGCTCGGATGACGGGTGTAAATTTTGCAACTTTTTCCAATTTCCCATCTGGAATTTGCACTTGTAGATTTTTAACTCTTCGAGGCATTGCTAATTACTTGAGACTATTTGTCTATAAACTGTACATTTACTTCCTGCGATCCTGGCTTTTGTAACTTCAAAGTACAAGCATTTCTAGAATTCACATCGATTATCATCCCTAGAAATCCATATTATTTATGTGCCATCTTTCTGTGCATATTTGAAATTAATATTAGTTTTTACTCTGTTTGGTGATCTTGAAGTAATCAATAATTTCTTCCCTTTTTTTTATCTCGAGGGTTCACTCGAGTAGGTTATTTCATGTTTGAAAGCATACTCGATTTTGTAACAAGATTCTGATCAAAGTGTTTTGTCTATTTCTCTCGAGTTTTTTTAACGTATCCAGTTTATTGATTTTTCTTAACATTGTATTTATGTTATGATCTTATGGTTTAAATTAATTTCCGGAGGAACAGGCAGTCATAAATTCATGCACCACAGACAGCATTTGATACCCATTTTTTTTTAAAAAAAAATCTATTGCATTTTCCATTCTGTATAGGATGAGGTTCGGGCAACAGATCATGTCATTTCCACTTATGTGACAGTTGTCTGCTGGAACTCGCATTGCTTTTCTGAATGGGGAGAAAAGGATATCCATGTTGCCCTTCCAATAAGTTTATTTTTTGTCGTCATATGGTCAACTTTCGCAGAGATTTTCTAATTCAATGTTACTTCACCTAAACATTAACAGATTTCTTATCTCATTCCCTCATTTGTATTATTTTCGACTACTGCTTGACAGGGGTAGCACCAGTTGAAGGTACAGGAGCAACCATGTCTGATGATGACGATGATAATGCAGATGGTGAAACTAACTTGTTTGATGAAAGTCTGGAAGGACAAGAAAGCATGGGATTTGGTCCTCTAGTACCCACTGAAAGTGAGAGGTCCTTAATGGAGCGTGTGAGACAAGAATTGAAAAGCGAGCTTAAACAGGTAAGAAAGCATCACTTCTAGGGTGATGCTTTAATGATCACTGGAATTAAACTAATTTATTCTGTTTTCTCTTTCCAAGGGTTACAAGGAGAAGCTCGTGGACATAAGAGATGAAATTTTACGTAAAAGAAGAGCCGGAAAACTGCCTGGAGACACTACATCTGTCTTAAAATCTTGGTGGCTATCACATTCCAAGTGGCCCTATCCAACAGTAAGAATGATTTCATATGTCTGCTGCTGCTATATAATATTGAAGCATATTAACCCTCTCAAACATAATGTTGAAATATTGACGTTCAGACTGCTGCTTAGGGTATAAGGGTTCTTTTTCAATGCAAAAATGGTGTTTCAAGTGTACTTTTCCCCTTTATATGAACATATAAACTTATGTATGTATCGTTCATCAGCCTGACACGAGGTTCCATGTAATAGCGTAGGTCCTGTTAATGATCTTACAGAATCCCCTTTAATGTTATGGGAACACGCTGATCCAGAAAACCTCAGAGGCACTTGTGTACTAAACTGGAACATATATATCTAACAGTTATGTTGTATCATGTTATATTAGGAGGACGATAAAGCAAGACTGGTGCAGGAAACAGGCTTGCAACTAAAACAGATTAACAATTGGTTCATCAACCAACGGAAAAGGAATTGGCACAGTAATCCTTCATCCTCGTCCTCTCAGAAAAGCAAACGAAAGAGGTAGGTTTCAGTTTGTGTTTCTCCAAATATGATATTTTGAGATCCATTTGCCTACTCCATTTTGGGATAAAATAGTAGTGCAGGTGACAGCCAGCAATGAGCATGTCATGTGAGCAAAAAATTCGGATTGAAGAAAAGCGAGGCTTTGTCCTCTATGTTCATACCCAGTGGCAGGGCCAGCATGGCTTTTGAAGGTGGGGCTGAAATGGAAGATTGCAGTGGCTGTTTTAAGGTACTTTCCTACTGGCAAGGCTAAGCAAGTATCAACACATGGTTGATCACTTGGTGTCATGAGATTTAGACGGATAAATAGGTGTACAAATCAAATGGGAAGATCTCCATTTGGAAAGTTCTGTTTGTACCATATATTTGCAGTTATAGTATGTCTATGGAAAGGACTCTAGATTGGCTGTGAACGCTTGCATCTCCATGTTTTTGTACATACACAAATACAATGAAGAAATGGTTGAAGTAATGGGTCGATCAATCCGTTATTTCAACCGATTTAAATTTCATGCTCTGACTTTGGCCCCTGTTAAGTTTAGCTAAAAAGATAGATAAAAATTTATGTAAAAATCAATAATTAAATTTAAAAATACATTTTTATTGATTTTAATCAAAATATATTAAAAATATGATTTTTTAGCAAAATTGAACTGGGGCTAAGTTGCACAATCATTGTTGACCCTAGCTCCGTTTGTCTTGCTATTTTTTATCTGGTGCTAGTAACTGACAAAGTTAAGCCATTTTATCAAAAAAATATTGCCAAATTTCTTGATAGATGAATTGTTGACAGGGTATGATGTTTTTTTAAACAGTTAAATAATAAAATGTTATGTGACATTATGTCACGAAATTTGGCAAGTTTCTAGCAAGCTTATAATGGTCGACTTCTAAGAAGAAGTTTCTTAACATTTGAATACGCAATGCTTAGATTGGGTGTACTTTAGAATAAAATAACTATAGAGCAGAAAAGTCAAACTGTTACTCCTAGAAACATATGACCATAGATACATGAACAATATTTTATAATCATAATTAATTTCTATTTTACAGGAAAAGAATTATTTGATCAATTACTAATTACACCAAATATATTTCTTTTAAATAATCACAACCCATCTCTACTTTGTTGATAGCCGAAAGCATGAGATGCAAACCTTGATGAAAAACTGTGCAACAGATTGTCTTCTTCTTCATCCTCACCACCACAATCAAAATTGAGGGCATAACTTCCAGGAGAATACTGAAGCTGCGTCGTCATCTTTGATTTTCTCTTAGGATTACAAAACTTTCCAATTTTCCTTATCATGTTCTTCCATTTAGGCCCTGCCACCAACTCTGAAAACTCCTTCAATTTCTTAAATTCTGCAACCAACCATGTTTCCTCGGAGACTTGTCTCCCTTGTAACAAATAATGATCTTCTCCTTGGCTGCTCTTTTTCCATCCACCGCAGAATAACCTAAAACAGCCACATCCGGTGGCTGAAGCCTTCTCTTCATAGTCGCCACCACCTTGTTTTTCTCCAGGCATAGTCATAAGAATAAAGGGAAGTTATAAATAAATCTTTAGAAGATGGGATATGGATGAAATGTTTTTAACCTTATATAAGCATGTCTGTGCCGAGTGACCGCGTGCGTGCTTGCGTGTTTTCGTTTTACGTTTGACACAAAGACTGCAATTAAGGAAAGATCAAAGAAGGTGAAGAGACGCTATAAGAATTTAAGGAAACGGAAAATTGCAGTCACGATTCCAAACTTTTTCGTTTGTTGCAAATTTTACCTCAACTTGCACTTTGTACCATCAAAGGTTCCAAACCTTTGATAAATTCACAGCTGGAGTCCAAATTGCTAGAATCCACCCACTTTTTCATTAGTTGACCAATAAAAAGTATTTTAACTATTTTTAAAAAAGGCGGAATGGTAATTTTACATTTTTAATATAAATAATTAAAATTTTAAAAAAATAAAAAAAAAAGGAAGAAGAAGAAGGAGGAAATTACAGCAACCTTGGACCTCCCATCTTCATCTTCCTCACTATACCCCAACCCCACCTTACCCCAGCCACTCCCACCAAATACCAAACCAAACCCACGATAAATTGCTGCAATCTTCTAGTACCAATTGTTGGAATTGTTGTTCAGAACCAATAAAACGGAGTTGGAATGAAAATTGGAGAAGCTAAAACCTTAATCTATGCGATCGCAGATCAAAAGGTATGCGATCGCAAGTGAACGTTTAGAGATTTCAGCCCCTGCATCTGTTCCTTCTATACGATCACATATGATACTTTTATGCAGCCGCATAGAAGAAATATATGACCGTTGGACTATCATTCTTGTTTGAATTTTGGTGGTTATTTGTGAAAAAGTTGCAAACTTTTCGTGGTTTTTTGACGTCATTTCATGGGTATTGATGGTTATCTCTAAATAGATAACATGAGAACAATACAAATACATTATTGAAAAACATTATTAAATCCAATATTAAGATAAAATCATCATTCCAATACAATTAATCGATATGCTTTCATCCATATTCAAATACATCTTTGTGTTCTTAAAGTTTTGGTAGAAAAACTTAAGTGTTTAATTGTTTTTCTTACAAGATTTGATCAATCCTACAAACTATTTGTTGAGAAACCCTTAAGTACCAAATTCATTCGAGAGGGGGCAAATATCGTTTGATGATAGCGATCTTCGTGTTTGAGCATTTTGATTCTTCTATGAAATTGTTGACCATTTATTTCCTGATTTTGGTTCGTGGCTTTCATCTCAAATCTTTTTTGTGGAGAATCAATTGAAGATGATGATTATTTGTTTCCGGATTTTCTCTAACCTCATTCAAGTGGAAGAACAATGATTTTCCTAACAATCTCAAACGATATTTTTGTGATGGAAAATAGAATCACCAAGGCTTCAATGAGGTGATGAAATCCTGTAAATTATTACATTGTCTTCTCAACTATTTCGGAAAGTCGAATTCTAATTTCGATTTCATGAGTATAAATGGCACGTATTGATATGAATATAATATGCACATTATCGGTATGATATCTCCAACATTCTTAAGATGGATTTTAGTTTATTGTGCATAAAACTATTCTGTGGAAGTTGAGATACGTACATAGAGTATCATGTATTGGAATCTATGCATTATAGAGCATACATGAAATCAAATGATGAAAATATGTTGATGAAGATCTTATGTTCATTTTAAATTACATTTTCAATAAGGATCATGATATAGCATGAATAAATTTAAATCATAATTTTGATGTATCATGAATATGATAAAAATGTTCTATTGCAACATTTGAATCAGGAAAATTCACGTTTCATCAATTTGTTGAATGAGGCGTTAAAATAATATTTATGTTCATGGATAATGAATTTGTGTATTGTAGTGAATAAATGCACGTAATAGATAGTGATTCTATAACATGGAATTATTCATTTATGTTTGAATTCATTTCATATTGCTTTGTGGACAAGCAAACCATGTGCATATCTATATTGAAGTTTTGTGCACGGTTGATCTATGTAAATGCTTATTACATTGTGCATTAATGATATGAAATGACTTAAGGATTCATGCTTTAGTGAAAGATTGTTTTTTCACTTAATTTGAAGAAAGTTATTGATGATAGCTTTTGATATGAAAGAATATTCTCGAAAACTATTGGAATATGTGTATTGTGGTACATACGTTGATTTTATTCAATAGCTTTATGAGATATAATTGCATGTTTAAAATTATGAATTTATTTTCATTTGTTCATAATGCATTTTCATGAACCGGTGCATGTAAATATGTTTAATATAGTTGAAAGTACATGACTTTGAGAAGGAAGTCATATGAGTTTCAATATAAATTTTGTGCAACGGCCATGTGTGTGATATATTTTCCTTTATCAAACAACATGAATATTTGTTGGTACATCATTGGCTTCCATTTATTTAGAGAATTTGATATGGACATGATCTATTTGATAATGAATTGAACTATGAAAGAGTTGACGAACTCTAAGTTCAAGTATAACCCAAAATGTGGGGGGTTAACATTAATATTTGTGAACTTATATGAGAAAGATCAAAACTCGTGGATGCGTCTTTACTAGGTTGCATATGTATTCCTAATTAACGAATTGTGGGGTTAATTTAGTTTAAAAGTTACATTTCTCTATACCTTATAGTCATAGAAAAATGTGTATGAAGTGAAAAAGGTAAAAAACCCTTGTATAATTATAAGGAGGATATAAACTAAGTCTAAAATTGATGTGATAGGTTGAAAGCCATAATAATTATGACGTTTGTTTAGATATGCAAAAACAACTAAAATATTTGAAAAATATTCATAAAGTTGAAATGCATTATAATATTCAACAAAATATTGAATACCTATAATTCTGAAATCTACTAGTAAATATGATTGACTCGTGTAGTATTTAATAGAAATCCTCCAACCGTGATTGAAAATTGATAAAGCTTTACATAAAGCTAGTAAGAAGCATGTGGCTTTGTAAGAAAATTTCTTAGTGGGTGACAATTTGTATCTATCAAAAGAATCGATCATTGACTAACTATATTTGGTGAGATATTAAGTCGTCTGTAATGGAAAGTCTAGAAATATGAGTCTAAGGCATGACTACATAAGGAATTAATCAAGAGTGGAATAATTTTCTTAAATTATGTTAAGTCAATAAATAACATAGCGGATGCTTTAACTAAATATCTAAATAGAGATTTAGTAATATCTACTTCGAGTAAAATAATGTTGAAACTCTTAAATCAAAAGATCCACCAAAGATGACAACCATACATGTCATTACTTAAAAAGTAATTTATGGGTTCAAAGGATAACAACAAGTCATTCAATATGTGAACAGTTTCAACATTATAAAATCCGCAATAACATTATCCTAATTATATAATGCTGGTTGTTACTGAAGTGAGGATTGAACTTTAAGCTCTTAATGAAGTTTAGTACGGGCGCAAGACCATATTAGCGATAAGCGAGTTGAGGAACTTGAGAACGCGTAATATTTGTGTGTGTGTGTGTGTGTGTATGTGTTCTTACCGGTATTGCCATATGGAATAACTGGTTCAAAACTATCATGCTACATTCAATTCCGACTTTACTTTGTTTGAATTACACTATGGTTAGATTCAAATGGAAAAATATCTAATTATTATGCATAAGTTGTACAATTTGAATATGGAATTATATTGAATTTTGAACAAGTAGAGGATTGTTGGAGTTGTTGTTCAAAACCAATAAAACGGAGTTGAAATGAAAATTGAAAAAGGAAGCCAAAACCTTGATTTGTGCGATCGCATAAATCAAAAGGCATGCGATCGCAAGTGAACGTACAGGGATTTCAGCCCTGCACGGTCGCGTAGAAGAAATATATGATCGTTGGACTACCATTCTTGTTTGAATTTTGGTGGTTATTTGTGAAAAGTTGCAAACTTTTCATGATTTTTTGGCGCCATTTTGTGGGTATTTATGGTTATCTTTAAATAGATAACATGAGATCAATACAAATACATTATTGAAAAACAATATTAAATCTAATATTGAGATAAAATCATCATTCCAAAACAATGAATCAATATTCTTTCATCCATATTCAAATACCTATTTGTGTTCTTAAAGTTTTGGTAGAAAAACATAAGTGTTTAAGTGTTTTTCTTACAAGGCTTGATCAATCGTACAAACTATTTGTCGAGCCAAATTCATCCGAGAGGGGACAAATATCATTTGAGGACAGTGATTTTCGTGTTTGAGCCTTTTGATTCTTCTATGAAATTGTAGATCATTTATTTCCTGGTTTTGGTTCGTGGCTTTCGTCTCAAATCTTTTTTGTGGAAAATCAATTGAAGATGTTGATTCAAACCCATTTCAGAAACAACGTCAAAATCAACAACATCTGACATTTAATCTCCCACTGCCATTGAAACTTACAACTTCAGTTTTGGATATGGTTGATGCTTGTCCGGCTAGTCCAAATATGACATTTTTGTGGAGTCCTATGGACGCTGCAAATTGAATGGGTTATTGAATGGTTTTCTCTACGAATGTAAATAATGTGAAACTCCATTATCGGTTAATGGCCTTCGCTAATTCGAGCATAACAAATCACCGGCCCAAAATATTCGTGTCTTATCTTTATACAGGGTTATAAGATGAATAAACCCTAAACTGCCAAATTGACTCAATGAAGAAGAAGCTAAAATTGACTATCAAAATTGCGGTTTCGGTGAATACGAAAATTGGAGGCAATAGTTAAATTGGTGGTTGTCGTGTGGGATAAGTGGAGGAGATGATGGATTTGAGGATGTTGTGGTGGTGGTGGTCGATATAGGTGATGGTTCGTTGGAGGTGGCAACGACGAGGCGAAGTGGGTTTGGTCTGGTATTTGGTGGTGAGGAAGAAGAAGACGCCATTTTCTTTCTTGATTTAATATTTTAAATGTTTATAATAGGAAAATATAAAGTTATCCTTCTGTCCCTTTAAAAATAGTTAAAATGTAGTCAAAGTACTTTTTCTTGGTCAACCAACGAAAAAGTAGGTGGATTTTATCCATTTGGACTTCAGCTGCGAATTTATCAAAAGTTTAGAACATTTGATGGTTCAAAGTTGAGATAAAGTTTGTGACAAATGCAAAAGTTTGGAACCACGACTACGATTTTTCCTTAAGAATATAGAATTGAAGACGAAACATAGAATAAATTAGCTTATTTTATTTTTCTTAATGCGCATTGCCAGCTTGCTAAATAATTGCATGAAAAGATAACTTAAGTTGACTTATTTTTTACATAATTATTATAAGACAAACGCGATGAAATATTGAAAATACAAAATTCGACCCAAACTACACCTAAAGGGGGGTGGATAGGTGATGACGCGGAATTTAAAAACTTAATAATTAATTAGCAACAAGTCACTATTAATTATTTCTAGATGGTTAATCATACAATTCAGATTTTCCTATGTTGAACTACCGCAATTATGAAAACAATAAATAAACACAAAATTGATCACGAAGAAACCCCAATAGAGTAAAAACCCCATACACTTTGTCAATTAACAATCCACTATAAACTATTTAAAATTTACAGTTCGCTGGATTCGACCACCACTAGTACTTTCTGACCTCCTGACCGCAATTCCAACAGCTCTCTTAGATTTCGTGCTCCTACACCAACTCTCAGCTACAATTTCCAAAGCTCTCCTGGATTGCGCTCTCTTGCAGCAATTCCCAACTTTGTGAAATCATATATCTCCTGTGGATTAACGAAGAACATCGAGTTCTTCAACGACTGAAACTCCAGTCGATTTCCCTTGATCTTCAGAAACAGATATAAAGGTAGTAGTTTGGTATTTGGGTTGCAAATTTATTGTTTTTACCGTCAATAGCCAATAACAGGACGAAGGTTGAAAGCAATTTATGAAGATGATCTCAAAAGAACGTGTTTTTCTCAATGTTCAACCTTATGAAAACCATTCAGATGTGTTCTGGTATTTATATATAGGTTAAGGAATGAATGAGCCGGATAAAAAGTCTTTAAAAACGAATTAAACATTCTCCGGATAACCCTGTCGCTCTAGCGAAAGTTGGGCACAGGTGAGCGATAGTGTGTCGCTCGAGCGAAGGTCGGGCGACAAGCAGGCGACACAATTTATGTTTCTAACACTCGAGTCAATCCTTGACAACAGTCTAGTGAAATTCTTGCGCCGTTTTTCCTTCTTTTCCGTTCTCGAACCCTATACCTAATATAACTTAATTTCAACTAATTGCACATTACTTCTTGACTTTTACAACATATTAATTTTGGTCCATTTTGTTCACAGACTTGCCAATTACATGAAATACCTAACAAGCTCCCCATTTGGCATTCTATGACAAAACTACAATCTAAAATCAAAGCAGTAGTGAAATAAAATTACAGACTCAAAGACTAACACAACTTGACTGTCTTGATTTGAATTTTGTTTTTCAAAAACCCATTTCCTGAAACAGTAAAACTCAAATACCCAGTGTAAAATATGTGTGAAACAATAATCAATGTAAAATTAATTTAAGCACATAATCAAGCAGTACTAAGCGTAAACATGATTTAAGCAATTACTAACTCATAACTCATTTTTATGTTTCATACGCTAATTTAAGACGTAATATCAATGCAACCCAATTTATCAAACGAAACATTTATACTACAAAAAATCAAAACTTAATCTAGCAATACTGAAATTATATCATATAATACCTTTTGAGTAAAAAAATTGTATATATCATGTTAATGTTAATGCTTTTCTATTAGAACAAAACATCATGTTAATGTTAATGCTTTTCTATTCTACTTTTTGTCACAAAATGACCAGGGATCAAGAAATAACATACAATAACCCAACAATGCTGGTGTTAGCATGCATAAGTATAAGCAATAAACAATAAACATTCCCACACATTTGACTCAAGTTAATCATGGGGTAAATTGTATAAGTGACCAATATATGTAAAGTGTCACTAATCCTCTCGTAGTATGACTCCAAACCTTAATTTTGTGAGAAACGACTTGCTAAACATCCCTACCAATAAAGATATTCCTCTACTTATGAAAGTCAAACCAAGTAAAGCACATTAGAACATGTACATTAAAGCTCATTTCATATGGATAATTTCTTTTCTCCCCTAACTTTTAGCATATTTTATTTTCACAACTTTCAATATTTTAAGCTCATAACTATTTTTCAAATCTTAAGTCCAGACTCTTCTCCATTAAGCGACTAAAATGACCCATGTAGCGAGCTTTAGGCCGGTTAACACAAGTCGGTTGACCCTATGCACCAGGTTATGAGAAACTTTACAGGCTTAATTGCTCGAGTCAAATATTTTCGAAGATAAATATAAGATATGAGTCTTTTCTTATTATTTTTATCGGGGATAAACTTGAACTTATGTTTAATAAATAAGGTCAAATCATGTTCAAAGTCACCCTACTAACATGTAACTGCCATCCCAAATCTCACACACGCGGTAGAGTCCCACTAATAATATCATGGTGTATGCAGTGCAGATGGTATACGAAGAGACATATACTAAGTACTCTATAAATAACCTAAGCCAACAATGAAAACTATGTTACAGCTCATCAATTAAACACGTGCTTGATCACAACTAACAAGATCGAGTACATTGTATATTAAGCTGTAAAAATAATGTCCCGCATTTTTTTTTATTTTTAAACAACAAAATCAAAACAAAGCACAAATAAGTAAAATGCATGCAAAAATGAATGGACTCAACGAATTGCACATGCATGCACCTAGGTATCTAATCAAGGAGATACATGGATGCTCTTACTTTTAAGAGCATGATCAATCTCACGACCTTTCAGGTCACTCTTCTTAACCCAAACTTTATTAGAAGTCGATGTGATTCTAGTTAACTGAGTCATCATCTCAGTTAAATGGCTAACTTGATTGGAAGGAAGTTAACTTTACTTAAGACATCCTAACTTTTACTTCTAGTCGTGAATTTACAACACCTAGGTCTTGTATGTCGCAGTGTGCCTCAATGATGACATGTGGGAATAAACCTAAGTTCAAACCTGCTCGAAGGTTGTTGTCGATATGTAGAATGATTGACCATACGTTGTCTAGTAGGTCTTGATCCTAAGACATTGTTGTCATTTGGTTCAGGATAAACAATATTGCGAGCTTTGTTAGTGGTTGGGACGAACGTGGTTTTGGATCTATTAGCAATAGTATTATCATTTTGAACGTAACCCAGATCATGCCTATTTCCAGCAGGCTTGTTCATCCCTAACATATTATCGAGTTTTTGAGTACCGCTCATGAAAGAATGAAGTTGAGTATTAGATTTTTCAAGATCACTTGTTAAGGATTTAACTTCGGCTTCCAAATTCGCATTAACAAACTTCAACTCATTCAGATTTTTGGTAGAATCCTGAAGGTCACATATGAGTCTCTCTTTCAAGTTCATTTACATTATTTAGTAAAACTTTATTAACCTTTTTTATTTTAAGACTCTCACCAAGTAGTTCACGATAAGATTTGTGAATATCAAGTTCATTCTCAGATTCTTCATCGAATTTCTCACTCTGTTCATCGTTTTCAGTATTTTCACATTCCTTATCAGATTCAATCGTAGCTATAAATGTGAAGGCCATAAAATTTTGTTCATCTTCACTACCAGAGGTATCACTCTGAGCACTCGAATCTAATTCCATCACTTAAGGTTACTGCTAATGCCTTATGTCTTCCTCTGTTCGGACTCTTTTTCAAGTTAGGACATTCATTCATATAGTGACCGTAACCCTGACATTTATGGTATCTAACTGATTGAATTTTCTTATTGGCAGTCTTAGAGTTATTCTTCTCACGTCTATCTTTTGAGAATTTATTATAAACTTCATTTTTTCGTTCTTGAGGCTTTCTCATATTCTTCATCACCTTTCAAAATTCTTTAATGAAATAAGTTATTTCGTCGTCCATAAGTGTCTTAGCATCAATAGACTCACTCTCTTCTTTTCTAATAGTGTTCATGGCTATGGATTTAACCTTTTTAACTTAAAAAATGGTGAGTTCATAGGTTTGAAAGGATTCTACGTGTTCTTACATTTGAACTACATCAAAGTCCTTGCTTTCTTCAATCGCGGTGACTTTAGATATAAACCTTTCAGGTAGGGATCTAAGAACTTTTCTAACGATTTTGTACTCAAGAATCTATTTACCTAGGTTAAAACTCGAATTTACTATGTCATTCAACTTTCCATAGAATTCATCGAACGATTCATCGTCCTTCATTTTAATTTCTTCAAACCTAGAAGTTAACATCCACAGTTTAGAATTTTGAACAGTTTTAGTTCCCTCGTGTGCGGTTTCTAAGATGTCCCAAACTTTTTTAGCAGTCTCACACATAGAAACTCTCTTAAATTCTTCAGCAGACACAGCCATGAGCATGGCCTGAATGCCTTTACTGTTCCAGTTACACTCAGCCAGATCATCTTTAGTCCAAAGTGAAATATCGATGGGTGTAACTACATCAACAACATGGTTAAAGGTACAGTCTACCCAATTTGAACGCTAATCCAATGCCTTAAGAAAAGCTCTCATCCGAACTTTCCAATAAGCATAGTTACTTTCGTCGAAAAACGGAGGCACAAACAATGATTGACTCATCTAGAATAAATTTATGGGTCAAAAATCGAAATAAGACTCTAATACCAATTGAAAATACGAAGTTTGACCGAAACTACACCTAGATAGGGGTGAATAGGTGATAACGCGGAATTTAAAAACTTAATAATTAATTAACAACAAGTCGCTATTAATTATTTCTATATGGTTGATCATGCAATTCAGATTTTCCTATATTGAATTATTGAAATTATGAAAGCAATAAATAAACACAGAATTGATCACGAAGAAATCCCAAATGGGTAAAAATTTCGGGCACTTTGCTAATCAACAATCCACTATAAACGATTTAAAACTTACAATTCGCTAGACTTGACTACCACTAGTACTTTCTGACCTTCTAACTACAATTCCAACAGCTCTCCTAGATTTCCTTCTCCTATACCAACTTCCAGTTGCAGTTTCCAAAGCTCTCCTGAATTGTGCTCTCATGCAGCAACTCACAACTTTGTGAAATCGTCTATCTCCCGTGGATTAATGAAGAACACCGCATTCTTCAAGGACTAGAACTCTAGTCACATTTTCTTGATTTTCAGAACTCTGACAGTATGAAGTAAATAGCAGTTTGGTTTTTGGATTGCAAATTTGATGTTTTTACCGCCAATAGCCAATAACAGGAAGAAGGTTGAAAGCAATTTATGAAGATAACCTAAAAAGAATGTGTTTTTCTCAATGTTCAACCTTGTAAAAATCGTTTAGATGTGTTCTGATATTTATATGTAGGTTAATGAATGAATCGGCCAAATAAAAGTCCTTTAAAAAACGAATTAAAAATTTCTCGGATAACCTTATCGCTCGAGCGAAAGTTGAGTGACCGCGCGAGCTACAGTGTGTCGCTCGAGCGAAGGTCTGGTGACAAATGAGAGACGCAGTTTCTGTTTCTGACGCTCGAGTCAAACCTTGACGACAGTCTAGCAAAATTTCAACGCCATTTTTCCTTCTTTCCCATTCTCGAAGCCTAGACCTAATATAACTTAATTTTAACTAATTGCACATTACTCCTTGAATTTTACAATATATTAATTTTGGTCCATTTTGTTCACAGACTTGCCAATTATATCAAATACCTAACAAATATGTTGCAAAAGAATGGGTCAAAGGTATGCAATAGTTAGCCGAATGTCTTATTATTTTTATATAGAAAGATAAGTGTAACAATATATTCAAGAATATGGCATGACAAAAGATTATGTACACAAATTAAATTTATTGAAAAAGATTTTTGTAGATGTAAGAGCATTTTCTAGAGACTTTTTACTTTAGGAGTCGATGTTTAAAAATAAGTTTCCAAAAACTATTTATTCTTATTTTAGAATGATTGCACATTACAAGATTCAAACCCATTTCAGAAACAACATCAAAATTAACCTCATCTGACATTTGATTTCCCACCGCCATTGAAACCTACAACTTCAGTTTTGGATATGGTTGCTGCTTGTCCAACTAGTCCAAATATGACATTTTTGTGGAGTCCTATGGAAGCTGCAAATTGAATGGGTTATTGAATGGTTTTCTCTACGAATGTGAATAATGTGAAACTCCATTATCGATTAATGTCCTTCGCTAATTTGAGCATAACAAATCACCGGCCTAAAATATTCATGTCTTATCTTTATTTGACTCAATGAAGAAGAAGCTAAAATTGACTATCAAAATTGCAGTTTCGGTGAATACGAAAATTGGAGGCAATAGTTAAATTGGTGGTTGTGGTGTGGGATAGGTGGAGGAGGTGGTGGATTTGATGATGTGGTGGTGGTGGTGGTTGATACGGGCGATGGTTTGTTGGAGGTGGCAACAGTGGGGCGGCGTGGGTTTGGTTTGGTATTTGGTGGTGGGGTAGTGAGAACCATACTAATGTTTCAAGGAATTTTGAGGAACAAATTTGCCGGTTAATAATAGTTCGAGGTCTGAATTGATGTTTCAATGAAGTTGGAGGATTCAATTGAAGTTTCAAGATTGTTAGAGGACTAAACATTTAAGGAAAGTTTCAGGGTCGAATTTATACTGCAAAAGAGTTAGACGACTTGTTCGATGTTAAGAAAAGTTTGAGCATCAAATTGATGTTATTTTAAAGATTCTTAGTGGACTAAATTGATGTGTAAATGAATTTGGAGGACACGATTGAAGTTTCAAGATTTTGAGATGACTAAATTAATGATCCAATGAAGTTAGAGGATTGAATTGAATTTTAAAGAGTTGTTAGAGAACTGGATAGAAGTTATGAGGAAGTGGAAGGATTCAATTGAATTTCAAGATTGCTAGAGGACTAAATTGATGATTCAAGTAAGTTTGAGGATTCAATTGAAGTTTCAAGTTTCATTGAGGACTAAATTGAAGTTACATGAAAGTTGAAGGATTCAATTGAATTTTAGAGATTCTTAAAAGAGATCATTGATGTTAAGAGAAAGTTGGAGGATTTAATTGCAATTCAAAGATTTTTAGAGGACTGAATTGGCGTTTCAATGAAGTGTTAGGATTCAATTGATGTTTCAAGATTCCTATAGGACTAACTTGAAGTTAAAAGGAATATGAAGGAATCCATTTGACTTTTCAAGATTGTTTGAGTGAATTTATTATTATTTATTCAAGATTCCTAGAGGACTTAATTGATTTTATGAGAAATTTGGAGGACTCAATTGAGCTTTAAAGATTGTTGAGAACTAAATTGATGATTTTAATATTTTTGTAGGAATTAATTGACGTTTGGAGGAAGTTGAAGGATTCAATTGAATTTTAAGTTTGTAAGTTGACTAAATTGATGTTTAAGGATTCAATTGAATTTTAAGATTGGCAATTGATGTTTTCACGTTAGTTTGAGGATCAATTGAAGTTACGATGAAGTATAAGGAGTCAATTGCAATTTCGAGATTGTTAAGAGTACTAAATTGACGTTTCAAGTATGTTTGAGGATTCAAATGACAAGATTTGCTGCCATGAATCCGAGCTTAAAAAACGGTGAAACATTGTACAACATTTGTCATGACAATACGTTCCTTTCTGTACAGCTCCGACACCGCCGGTGGATTATTGGAGGGATTCACGGGCGACTTCAAAACGGAAGCCAGTTGACGGAGGTGCGTCATGCGTGAGAATTTCCAATGCAATTTTTGTCTTCCCTACGGAGATAGCAACTGAGGCGTCGACCATGCTTCTGTTTGGGGCAAAGCAGCGGTAGAGAAGCAGAAGTGGAGGCACTCGACGAGGAAGAAGATGTCGGAGGTGGAGAAATTAGCTTCTGGGTTGGGTTTATCAGATTCTGGATCATATCAGACCACTCGCTGTTGGTCACCACAAACACCGCTTCGCCTTCATCTTCGTCGCACAATAGCTGTTTCTCGAACTCCTGCAACGGGTCATCATGGTTTATCAGATTCTGGATCATATCAGACCACTCGCTGTTGGTCACCACAAACATTGCTTCGCCTTCATCTTCGTCACACAATAGCTGTTTCTCCAACTCCTGCAACGGGTCATCATTAGCTTCTTCTCCGATGTGCCGAGAAGCACTCCTGGCCGGAAATTAACAATTGATGTTTCAATGAAGTTTTAGGATTCAATAGAAGATTCTGTACTAAATAGAAGTTACAGGATTCAATTGAATTTTAAAGATTGTTAGTGGAGAAAATTGATGATTCAAGATTCTTAGAGGACTAAATTAACAATATGAGAACGTTGAGGATACAATTAAAGTTTCAAGATTCTTAGAGGACTAAGTTGATATTTAGTGAGTTGAAGGATTCAATTGAATTTCAAGATTGAAAGAGGGCTAAATTGACGTTTCATGTAAGATCGAGGAGTCAATTGAAGTTTCAAGATACTTAGAGGAGTGAATTGACGTTTGAAGAAAATTGGGTGATTTATAGAAGTTTTGAAATTGTCAGAGGACTAAAGATTAAGGAATTCAATTGAAGTTTAGAGATTATAAGGGGACTAAAGTGTTGTTTCATTGAAGTTTTAAGATTCATAGTGGAATAAATTGATGTTAGTCAAAATTTGAGGGTCTCTATTGAATTTCAAGATCGTCAGAGGACTAAATTATTATTTCTCATGGGTTTTAGGATTCAATTAAAGTTTCAAAATTCTTGTAGTATTAAATATTTTGAGGATCAAATTATTGATATCGAATTGTTAGATGACCAAATTCATATTATTAAGTAGTTATAGGATTAAATTGACGATTTAAAATAGTTTGAGGATCAAATTCATATCATCAATTAGATGTAGGATTGAATTGAAATGTTAGATTAGTTGGAGGGTGAAAATTGATGATTATTAAATAGTGGAAGGATCAAATTGATGATTTAGAATATTCGATAAAATTGACCTTTACAATAGTTGGAGGGTGAAGTTCACATTATTAAATAGTTGAAGGATTTTCGGGTTAAATTTCAAGTTAAGGGTTTAGGGTTTTTAATAAATAGTTTGAGGATCAGATTAATTATATTAAAAGGACGAAAATTTACATTACTAAGTATTTAAAGGAAGAACTGATAATTAAATTAGTTTGTGGATCAAATTCATATTATCAAACAGACAAAGTGTGATATTGATGATTGAGAATAGTTGGAGGATGAATTTCACGTTATTAATTAGTTGAAGGATCTAATTGTTGATTTGGAATAGCTGGAGGATGAATTTCACGTTACTAAGTAGTTGAAGGATCAAATTGATGATTCAGAATAGTTGGAGGATGAGATTCTCATTCTTAAGTAGCTGAAGGAGTAAATTGATGTTTCAGAATAGTTAAGGGGTGAAATTAGCAATCACATATAACTTGAGGATCCATTTGACTACTTTAAATAGTTGGAAGATGAAATTCACGTTGTTTAGAAGTTGTAGGATGTAATTTACCTTTAAAATAGTTGGAGGGTGAAGTTCATATTATTAAATAGGTGAAGGATCAAATTGATGATTGAGAATAGTTGGAGGTTGAATTTCACATTGTTTAGTAGTTGAAGGATGAAATTGATCTTTGTAACGGTTGGAGTGTGAAGTTCACATTATTAAATACTAGAAGGAGTTTAAGGTTTATAGTTTTACGCCTTGTTTGAACCAAATTATTGTAGAATGAGAATGAAAAATATAGCCGTTACTTGGACTCACATAAGAGAGAGAAAATTTGGATTTAAATATTAATGTGATGGATAACGATCATATTTTTCATTTTAATGAAATAATAATGTAGATCAAATGGGGACTTGAAGTTCAATTTGGTTACCCAATTATAATCTAAACGCAACTTCATACTTCATATTTCTGAAAACATCAAATTAGTCATCCAAATATTGATTAGATCAATTAAATTCTTCAATTATTAGAAAAATTCAATTTGGTTTTTTGGGTTTACTTTCAAAGCAATTTAATCCTTAAACTATTGGAAAAATTCAATTTGGTGGTTAGGCTTTAGGGTATACTTTGAAAGCAATTAATCCTTCGAGTATTTAGTAAAATTTAATGTGTTCATCCAACCATTCTTTAAAAGTTATTTACTTCAACTATTAGAAAAACTCAATTTGGTCATCAAACTATAACTTAAATGCATTTTCATCCTTAATCTATTAGAAAATTTAAATTTGGTCGTGAAACTATATTTTAAATGTAAATTCAACCTTCGACTATTCGTAAAATTCAATTTGATCTTCCAACTATACTTAAAAAGCAATTTCATTCTACAATTTTATTTTATTTTTTTGAAAAAATCAAGTGGGTCGTCAACTAAACTTTACATGCAATTTCATCCTTTAACTATTAGAAAAATATAAGTTGGTCATCCAACTATTCTTTAGAAAAACTAATTGGTCATCCAACTACAACACTTTAAATGCAACTTCATCCTTCATCTATTAGAAAAACTCAATTTGGTCATTCAATTATACTTTAAAGCAATTTAATTCTTCAGCTATTTAAAAACTCAATTTGGTCATCCATCTATACTTTAAGAGCAATTTCACCTTTCAACTATTAAAAACTCAATTTAGTCATCCAACCATAATTTAAAAGCAATTTCATCCTTCAACTTTATGTAAACTTCAATTTGATCTATTAAAAAACTCAATTTGGTCATCTATATATACTTTCAAAGTAGATTACATCCTTCAACTACTCCCAAAGTTTGAATTGCTCGTTCATCTATATTTTAAAAGTAATTTCGTCCTTCAACTTTACTTTCTGATTCTCCACTAACATGACTGCATTGTTCAAATATTTATTCAATTAAAAATCACAATTGTAGAATTTTACTAATGGATCAAAAGGATAATTATTTTTATGGACCAAATAAATATTGTGAGGTGTTCATGGTTCTAGTAGAGCAGTGGAATTTTTTAGCTTCAGTTTGGTTTTAACTAAGGCAATTGGAGAGAGGATAGATTGGTTTCAATAGAAGAATTGTGGGAGCAAAGCCATTTTCTTCAGCATGAATCATAAATGCAGTACTAGAAAAATGTGAGCTCTGTTAGTAACATCCAACCTCAGTCCTATTCAAACAAAAGATGATAAGATCAGCTACAAATGATTCCACCATCCATAAAAACGAAACACTAAAAACCTTCAGCATAGAATGTACGGTCAGATGTCCACATCTGTTGTTGACATAGCATTCCCAAACGGACAATGCTACAAGTTCATGAAGGTTGTCCCAGTAATTTGCACCCACGTGAGTGAAAAATTTTGGTACATTAATCTTGACGATACATTTTTTAATCAACTGACAAATTTTTGATACATAACGAGGAGTCAATTAGGGTGTACTCTTTGTATTTACAAGTAGTTTAATCCTTACCAGATAAGTAGAGATTAAAGAATAGTCTATAATACATTCGTACATCACCTTTGTTGTTACATTTTAAGTTAAATGTGTATACTACAAAGAAAAAATTGTACAAAGCACAGATTTAGACAATAAAGCTGCAAAGCATGAGTATAATTAGCTTTTGACTTGGGGATTTGTTGGTGCAAGTTGCTGCTAGACTTGTCCTTTTGGAGGGAGCTTAGCTGCCATGGCTCGTAGGTCATCTGCAACCTCGGTGAAACTTGGCCTTTCCGATGGTTCAGCAGACCAACACCGCTCCATGAGCTGTCTCCAGTCTGGGTCACAAGATTCCGGAACAGGAGGTCGCAATGTATTACTCACAATACCACCTATATTAATAAATGAGATGAGCACGAGACGAGCAAAATTCGTTGTGTACTTATTATTTTAACTCCTCTTCCTCAATTTTGTGAAGGTATTGTCGAGTCCATCACACAAAACATAGCATGAGCGTTAGAAATACACAAGTAATTGGGATGTGAGACAATACCAATAATGGCTCCATAGTGCAAGTCCGTATACGGCTCTTCTCCAGTAAGAAGTTCCCACATTACGATTCCAAAAGAGAATACATCAACCTGTAAAGAATCCATTTGAGCAAAATCCAAATTAAGAAAGCAGCTACAATCTTTTTCCGTTTTCAGTATCAGGCATTCAGCAAATGATTTATTTAAATCAACTAACTATTCCCCTGGAAAATAACCGAGTAAGGAAGGAGGAGGTTGTGCTAAGTGTTCAAATGATAGGATGATCAGAAAGAAACCTTCTCAGACACAAGGCTACTACTGCCATTAAGAAGCTCTGGTGCCATCCATGGAAGAGTTCCCCTGACACCACCAGAAATTAATGTGTGACATTTTACCTTCGACAGCCCCAAATCACCAACCTGCAAGCGGTTAAGATAAATGAGAAATAGATATTAGGTGATTGCAGTATTACTACAAAACACTGCCACAAGGGAAACAGAAGAATATTTCAGTAGTGTCCTAGAACAGTGAGAGGGACCAAAGCATATGGTAAGCTCCCATGTGACAGGTCAAGTGACAACTGCAACTGAACAGATGGGGTCTACAAAGACGACGACGAAAGTCATGGAACCTACTGGATATGCTAGGAGCTTGATGTGAGGAGTTATATTACCTATTTAAGGCATCTGTTGCCCTCTACCATGAGTTTCATTTACAAAGTCCATTCATACCAAGATACCATAAAAATTCTCCAATCTAGTCCTGTCATGCCTTTTGCTCCAAATAATTCTCCTCGCTGCATCTCTTCACTTTACCATATCAAGAGTTATCTCCAAATTTCTGTGGGTCGATTACATATATTCTTTCATCCACTTTACTATATCAAGAGTTATCTCCAAATTACCACAAAGTCTCAAATCCTATCTAGTTACACTATTCCAGGACTTCTTTTAAAGAGGAAAGCATCCCAGGAAGACTGGAAAAAGAAACCTATATAGATTGTCATTTAAGACAGGAGCACACAGCATATCATTTTTGTTTAGAAGTGTTGGATTAAATTTTTGTCCTCACAAATGGACTCAAACAAAATAATCTAGTAACAAACCATAATAAATACAAGTAAATATAATAGCTTCACAATTGGAATTATATGCAAATTGTTCTGGGTAATAAATTAAAGTATACTGTACTCGTAGCTATATCAATAATTTGTCATGAGCAGTTATAAGTCAATATCATTTCATGAAGGGTTTGTAGGTGGGGGTTGGGGAGAGAGAAACCAAAACAACAATGTCTTATGTGTCAATGACCAACATTAGACTAAACGAAAATGGATAGAACCATATGTGGTAACTGACCTTGCATATTGGTCGATGTGGATCTCGTAGATTGACCAATAAATTATCACTTTTCAAGTCAAAATGCACTATATTCTTTCCATGCAAATATTCCATTCCAAAAGCAACATCCATGGTAATCAAAAGCCTCTTCCGCTTATCAAGATTCCTGAAAGAAAGATCAAGTACAAATATCATGTTAGACATGGCTGAAAGACTTCTGACACGTGCTGGAGAATGCCAAATAAATAAAACTAATTCGTAAATATAAGTTTATACCAACACAAATCATTCAAACCAACTCTGTAATGGGAAATACCTATCGCTTTTCTGCAAAGCTTTTCTCAGAGAACCATTTACCATGTATTCAGTAACAGTTGCGATTGAACCGCTGGGACCATCAGGCACAATACCATAAAAAGCAACCACATTGGGATGATGCAAGTCAGCAAGCTTGATTGCCTCATTCCAGAAATCCTCTCTCTGGTTATTCATATGAATAATAGCGTAAGTAGAAACAGAACAATAAAAAGCATATTACATTTGAGGCTTAAGAATATTTAGTTGACCAATGAGTAGGGAGACTGACCATGCGATCTTGTTCTGAAGGTTTCCCAGCAAAACATCTATCATTTATCCGTTTTATTGCAACATCAGTGCCTCTCCACTTACCGTGATAAACAGTACCAAAGGTACCAGAACCCAGTTCCCGTAGTTCTTCCAAGTCGTTATTTTTAATTATCTACCCACCAAGAGTAAAAGAGAAGTGAAGAGTTAAATGAAAAGGTAAGAGAGAAATATTAGGCAAAACTAGATTGCATGGCTACTAAAGGGTCACAAGGGAAGATTAATGATGCAAATCTCAAACCTGCAATCGGCCAATAGTATCAGACACAGGAAATCCAAAATTTATCTTCTCTGGTATTTTAGTCTTCAAATCCTATATCAGACAATTATGAACACGTATAAACAAATATAATGCAAGAATATAAACATAATTGATACATGCCACAAGACACCCTTAAGTGTGAGGAGAATAACGAATTACAAACCTCATATTTCTCGCTATGCTCCATTTCTGTATCAGTATTTTGCACTTCACCATTTTGTAGAAACTCACTTCTGGCATCTGATAGTTCAGGATTAGAAGGCACGGATGAATGAAGAACAGAAGCGGCTACACCCTCGGCAACAGCTTGAAGTTCTTGCTTAATGAGGTCCTCTGCTGAACCTTTGTAAGTAGGAGCAAAATCAATTAAGAACCACACAAAGAAGTGTGTGATGTCGTGCATCAAAGTGAAGCATATAAAAGTTCTAACCTTTATCGGACATAACGTGCTCCGATCTTAAACCTCCATTCAAATTTTCAGATGACAGGTTAGCTACATCATCCAATGGTAGCTCTATGTGCAACTCCTTGCAATTTTCTGTTTGTAACTCACCAATGTTCATAGGATGATTGTCGCCAGGAGGATCCCTAGTCACTCCAGCTTCCTTCCTTATTTGAATTTTGCTAGGCCTAGGAGGAGGGAAAGGAGTATCATGATGTAAACTCCAAGGATCCTGGTTACTAAATAGTGAGTTCGAGTTATCTGGCATATCCCCATAGGTTGGATCTACAGATGATTGTCCGTTCTCCTCCTGGGCAACAGATTCTAAATCAGCAGGAATCCTTGGTTGGGACCATAGGGTTCGATCCTTCCATTCACTAGTAGGTGGAATTCTTTCAGCCGGATGAGTAGATTCAACACGAGGGTTGCGAGAAGAAATTTCACCAGAAGCCAAATTATCAATCCCAAGCTTTGATTGAAGGTAAGAATTGGGATTACCTAAAAGAGGAGGTTCTGTCAATTCATAAGATTCTGTGGGTGGAAAATTATGCATTTTCGGAAACTCCCTCCCAGAAACCTGTTGTAATCTGTTTTCCAATATGTCTTCCTTTCTGGGATCAGCAACAGGCTTGCCCAACTCATTATTAGCTAGAACTTCAGAAGGGCATACCTGCAGATTTTCCAACCTCTTATCTATTTGTCTCAGCTGGTCAAAGACCAAGGAAGTAGCATCTTCTTTAGGAATACTGCCAGCAACTATACCAGAGTAGTCTTTTGGGGATTCATGAGTAATGTAATCAGAAGTCTGCAAAGGCATGCCTCCAACAGGAGCTAGATCATTATTAACTGGCCTGTTCAATGCGGAACCCTCTACAACCTGGTATTGAGGTGAAGCAAAAATCTGCTGAAATGAATCTTGGGACGCCTGAGGGATATTACCCATAAATACACCATGTTCAGATTGCGCACTGCTTGTCATCATTAAACCCTGGGGAGTTGATACCTTGAAATATTCAGGATTCTGTGCCTTCCGAAGAATAGTTTTATCATTTGCGTAAGCTCCCTCAAGATTCTGGGAGATCCCAATTCTATCTGCTTGAACTTTTCCAGCTTCATGGTCCACATAACCCATAATTCTTGGTTGAGCTCCAGCCGCAAGTTGTTCAGTAATACCTTCTGTTTGAGTACCAGATAATACAGGTTTAATCATCGGCTGCCCTTTATCATCCAACGGCAGACTACTATAAATTGATCTGGTGTCAGACAAGGTGCTTGCAGGACTTCCCTTTTGGTCCTGAGCCATTGGATCTGAATGAGCGTGAGGTAATGCTTTTTGACACATGTAACAGTCATCAAATCTAGGAATTATCTCAGAAACCATAACAGATTGAGAGGGCAACCCTCCTTCGGAAAAGGCTACCTGCTCAAGATGTGAAACTTGATGCCAACCATACATTCCTCCTGGCACTGTTATAGGAACCTGAGCATGCTGCAAAATATATCCTTTGTCCGCAGGAACCCTCTGCGGCAATGTACTTTCAGCAGGATAATGCTCCAAATTAACTTGTTGAGGCTGAACAATAGCAGGAACTGCAATAGGTTTCATACTGATGGTTGAAGGATTCGTTGTCATATTAACTGCAGGAATAAACTGCTGAGAGGAAGCTCCAGCAGGTGAATGCTTTTGAGTGAACACAGGCCCAACTGCACCATAAATCTGCGCAGGGAATCCCATCTGAGAAGGGAGTTGCACATATTCAGCATGGTTCAAGTTTTCTTGGTGAGGATCCATGTAAGCTTGAACATGAGATGAAGATGCTGGGAAACTCACTCCAGGTTGCTGCAGATCAAATCCCATTTGTGACTGTGGAACATTAAGAGGCACATATCTATCCAGTTCGGAGACAGCAGCCATAGTTGTAGCTGGACCAGATTTAGCCACGGGAACACCCAGCCGAGTAGCAGAAGGATCCGCGTGTACAGCACTATGATCAGCACTCACAGTTCCTGGGCCTGTTTCAAGAGAAACACCGGGATTTCCCCCCGGCGATAATCCACCAGTAGATAGAGGACCAGTAACCTCACCATGACCATGGCCAAAGTTATCAGCACCCTCAGTACCACTCAAATCAGAATTCTGAGCAGAAGCAGCACTCTCAAAGCTCTCCTTCCTAGCAATACGAGCACCACCACCACCACCACCAAATCCATTCAAAATTCCATTCACTGCTTCAACATACCTCTGCCCGCCATCCTGTAAATCTCCAATATGTAACAAACTGGCAGACCCGAGCTCTGAAGGTGCAAACAAAAATACCCTCAACTTAGCCGACCCATCTGAAGACCTCTCAACCAACTTTTCATACTCATCCATCATGTTCTCGAGATCATCAGGACATGAAACCGAAACAAGTGCATCAAGGTCCTCGTCTGGCAATTGATACTTTATCACCACATTCTGCCCATATGTATCTGCCATCTTCTGAACCAATTCACCAAAACCCACATCCCTCCTAACGCTAATTATCCTAGTCTGCCCACCGACGTATCTCAATGCCCCATCACTTGGCCTAGGAAGTATTTTGCCACCAAAGCTACACAAAAACTTGACCTTTCGCCCAGACACAGACACAGAACCATCACCACCCTCGTCGCTAGTCTGATCAGAAGCACTACCCACTACCTGCGTTCCAAACTTTGGACTATTGCTAGACCCACTCACCGAACGAAGCGCAGAAGCACTCATTGCGCCCAGTTGGCATTGGGGTGGTACACCACGCAAGACGCAGCCGGCGGCCCCAGGCACTGCATTGTTATATCCCATAGGTATAAATCCAGCATCAGAAATTGTGGATGTATAATAAACCGGAGGCACAGAATCCGGGTTGGCCCGGGCATCACGGCGCGGGTTCGCATAAAACCCTTCAATAGGCCTGACTGACGATGTCACAGGTGCAATGCGTGGGTCCTCGGGCACCGCTCTGGCTATATTCAGGGGGCGCAAATCTTTGGGTACCGAATTCGGGTCAAAAGCCATAACTTAACTGTATTTATACGATTTTTCCTTCATAGACTGCTAAAATATGGGATTTTTACAAAAAAATCAAGAAGTAAAATAAAGGTAAGGCCTTCGAATTCAATGTCTAGGGTCCATATATTTCACACCAGCTAAAAGAGTAGAAAACAGTATACTTTTGAACCAGTAATAAACCCTAGAGATTAAGATAATATTGATGGGCTATCAAGAAAATATTGATTCAAAAAAACAAGTAACAGATTTGAATTGAGACCCTCCAAGAATAAGCAAGAGAGGTGAGAAGAAGTAGACAGAGACAATAATTTGAGTCGGTGAGCTTATCTGAGACTGTTCTATCTCTCTCCTTCTCTCTAAGATTTCTCTATGTACCTATCTTCATGTCGATGCGCGTAAGAAAGATTGCTTGCAGTCATTTTTCTCAGAGATTTTCGGAGGAAAATTTTGTGGGTCGGAGGGAAAAAGAGAGGAAAGCGGCGAGAAGGGGTTATAGTATCACTGTCCACTTGGAGAATCGAAAGAAAAATGGGATTTTTCCAGTTTGAGTTTTGATTCCATTGCTCAAGTCTTAAGACATTTTTTAGCGTGTGTTTGAGTGTGTGTGTGCGCGCGTGTTAAAGAGACGGGGGCACGTGGAGCAGTCGAGGGGTGCATGCAGAATTTCAGTCAAAATGGAGGGGCGGAGTGACGGGTGTATTTGTTGCAACAGGACAGGGGATAAAGTTAGGAATGTAAAAAATGGGTCGAACTTCGACCGAGAAATCAAGACTTGGCTCGGGCCTTCCGAGCCGAGCCGCTCTTTTTTGAAGTCTTGAATTCAAAATTTTGTTAACAAATATCAATTTTTTTTAACAGTCGTAGCTACAAAAAACATCAAAATTTTGTTAACAATATCAATTTTTTTTAACAGCCGTAGCTACAAAAAGCAATTGTAGTTGTCGAAATTAGGTAGCTACAATTGCCCACAAGCAGGCAGCTATACGGCCCGTGTCTAGATGGCAAGTCACAGGTCATTTATGGCCAGCTGCACGGGTCGGCTCAGATTCAGGTCGAAGCTCGGCCAAGCCTCGACTCAGTGGAATTGAGACGCGAGTCGAGGCGACTTGAGCTTTTTCCGGGTCAAATAGCGGATCGCTCGAGTCGATGAGTCGAATTGACATTCCTAGGTTAAGGTTATGGGAGTTATTATTATTATCAAATTTTAATTATTTTTTCTTTTTCATTTCGAGGAGAGGTGGTGAATACAATAATTTTACCGTTAAGGGGGAGTACTCGTGATCTTTGCTTGCACATCTAATTTTAATGTGGACATAAAATGAATGAAAAGGTGAAAAGTAATAATTGGACTCGGAGCCAGGTTCAACCTTCCTCGAGGCTAAGGGTGGGCATTGGTTAGGTTGGATCGATTTTTGTCTCAATTCAAATCCAACCCAACATGATCGGTTTAATCATAATTTAATCCAACACATGTAAAAGGTTGAAACACAATCCAACTCAACTCAATCAAGTATCGATCGGATCGGGTTGGGTTGAGTTGTGTTTGTTAATTTGGGATAACTTGTCAACAAAGATTAAAGTAGGCGAGTCGGGTTAAATGGATTTATAATTTACTCATTAATTATATAATATTATGTCTCTATAGTTGCAATGACCAAAAAATCTAAATTATTTTGGCACGTCATGTCCGGAAATGTTATATGGACAAATTGATATTAAATTATATGAAGTCAAGAAATAGTTTTGGTAATTAAAATGTTTTTTGTGTTGAATGTGTATTCGTCCAAATAATATCATTAGGGCTAGACATGGTCCAGTTCGGTTCTCTTCAGAATCGAACCAACCCAAAAATTTTGGGTATCTAATAAATGGAACCGTCGGGTCCGATTATAATTATGGAACCGTTCGAGTTCAGTTCGATTATGTTCAGTTCCGTACCATAATTAGATTTTTTTAACATACTACAACACTACATAAATATAACTAATAACATGTTCATTCATAACTATTACAAATTAACATAACTCAATTTAAAAACATATAAATAACAAAAGTTATAAATATAAATTAAGTGTTGGTAATACTTACGTACTATTTGATTTAATCATCAACTGCTTAACTTATCATAGTAAGAAATTATACAAGTATAATTGAAAAAGCACGATTAACAAACAACAAATTAAATTTACCTAATTAATTTGCTCATTTGTTTAAAAAAAATAATTTAATTTAATTAATTCAATATAAAAAATTATTTAAATTCGGTTCTTGGCCTAGAACCGATAATCGAACCAAATACATCGGTTCTCGATTCAGATACCCGTTCGGGTATTTAATTTATGAAGAACCGCTCGGTTCGATTCAGTTCAATTCGATTCGGTTCAGGAACTTTTGTCCAACCCTAAATATCTAACACTTGTAAAGTTCATAAATAGAGTTGAGTCGAGTTGGGTTGGACGGATTTATTCGATTTTCATGAGTTAACACATAACTTGAGCCCCCCTTCCACCCCCCAACGCAACCAACTCACACAACTCATGTAAAAACAACAAAAAATCGACCAATCGAGTTGGTTCGATTTGGACTATTTTAGCGGGTTCGGTTGAGTTTTGTCTACCCCTAGTCAAGGCTCGAGACATGACTACCAAAAATTTACAATCTAGGTTGGCTTGTCAGATCATATCCAATGTTAGGCTCTGTTTGATAGTACCAATTTTCTATGGAAAATGTTTTCATTTTCCAACTTTCCAAAGTTTTCACCTTTTTTAGGACAATAAATTCTTCATAATTTGGTGGGTAAATATTTTGCATGTTTTTTTTTCTTGCAATTAGAACAAACTCTATGCACAATGGTAAAAAAAAAAATTCATTTTTATTGACAATTTACATGCAAAACAAAGCCAAACGAATAATATTCGGTGTGATTATTATTTTTTAATTTTTTTTAATTTTTGGCAATTGGAACAAATTCTAGACCCAATGGTAGAAAATATTATTACTTTAATGGATAATTTTCATAAAAAAACGAAGTCAAACAGATTCCAAACTTTCAACATTTTTCATGAAAAATTATACCAATCAAACACAATTAATTATAATTCTCAATAAAACAATTTCTAGGAAAATATTTTCCCTATAAAACATTTTATTTCCACACATTTTCCATCCTTGCAATCAAACGGACCCTTAGTGTAAAATAAAGATTTAGATCTTCAAAGAGATAAAGAATATCTCAAATATAGAGATGCAAATGAGATGCAAATTGCATTTTACAGTAGAAAATATAAAAAAAATGTAAATTTACATCTTTTTTTTTTTAATCTACAAGATGCAAAAAGTAGATTTAGATATTTCCATTGGAGTGGAATTTAAGTTTAAATTCATCGAAATGTAAATGAGGATGTAAAATTGATTTGAATAGATATTAATTTTACATTATCATTGAAGATGCTCTCAAGACACAACATGAAACGAGTTGAGTTGGGCTCTTCTCGATCTAACACGTCCAGTGCCATTAATTAAGAGCTCGAAAAATTACGTTGTCCTTGTTTTGTTTTGCATTAAAAAATTGTATATTTTGCTACAAATTAATAGGAAATTATTGTTGAAAAGTTAATAAATATTTAGAATTTTATGAAATGTGTGATTAAAAATAAATATGATAAAAAAAAATGAATTTTAGAAAATGTTGTAAAAAAAAAGAAAAAAAACTTGATGAAATTCTCAATTTTTGTGCAAGATTTATCAAGAATGTGAAATTCTGGATAAGCATTGTGGACCATAATCAAGAAGCTAATCTCTGGCACGAACTCCATCGTCAGTTGTAATAAGAAGGACAAACCAAATTGTGCCAAACTTTCCATAGTGTTTGATTAATTGATGAGGCTATTCTCGTCAATGAAAAATTGAAATCACAATCTCTTTCTAAGTAACATCAACTAAATCTAGTGGGCCTAAAGATGTGAATTTATTCCTAATAAAAACAATTAGTTTGATAAGGTTAGATTGCTCGTGGTTTAGTAAGTCAATTTTAAAGGTCACTGGTTCGTCGTTTAATGTAGTTCGACGGATTATAGGTGGATAAGAGTGTCATTTGCACTGACGATCCTAATTAGATTTAGACGACAGTGAATACTATGTTCAATAATATGGATTGAACATATCATTTAATATTATCGTATTTGACATATAAGGTGATGAGGAGTGATGACAAATACAATATTATGTAAATAAGCTTAACCACTATTTGGTTAAAACTGTATTTTAGTAAATTTTGATAAAAGTTAATGAAATATGTTGGTGAAAAGTTATGAGTCTCGTGAAACGTATGGTTAAAAATAAATTTTAAAAAATTTTGAATTTTGAAAAATTAATGCCAACTAAGGGTTAGTTGAATCTTAAAAGTTAAGGCGTGTTCTCTTTACCATTTTTAAACCCTTTTTTGTTTTCGATTTTTCAAAACAGTGAAAACGCATTCTCTTTCTTATTTTCGAAAATGCATTTTTGAAAACAAGTTAAAAATTTACAAAGAAAATCCAAAATTTTATTATAGTGGTTGTTGTTGTTTTGAAGTTGAAAATAGTATTTTGTTGGAGGTGTCGACGATAATGGTGGTGGTGGCACTAGCGGTGGTGGTGAGGTGGAGTTTGTTGGTGCCATGGGCGATTGGGGTTGATGGTGAGATTAAGAGTATTTGAGATTATGACAATAAATTAGATATTTTGTGACAAAAATTAACACGTGATTGATAAATTGTGATCAATAGATAACATGTGACTTAAAATTTTGAGTTGTAATTTGTAAAACTTATGATTTGTGATCGATAAAGAAATTGTAACATATAAATTTTTTGATTTGTAATCGTAAAATAATTTGTGACTTGTAAAAAAATTTTATTTGTGATCGAAAAATAATTTGTGACCAAATTGTATAGATTTGTAGCCTTGATATATCTAATTAATAAAATATATTTTTATTAAAATTTAATAATAACTTATTTTTGAAGTTTTAAAGTTTTGTCTCTTAATTTTGAAATGTGTCATAGTTAATCTCTTAAGAGTTGATTTTTTTCTCAAATTATAATGCTCACCTCAATTTTTTTATTTATTATAATTTTTTTAATCTAATTTAAATTGACTTTATTATTAACACAAAATTGTTAGACATCATTTTCTATAAACTTTAAAGATTTTGATTTTAACAAATTAAATTATTTTAATATATTAATTGTTAATTTTTGAAGCATCAAGACTAATTGTATAATAATAAATCTAAATAACAGAAATGAATTCATACTTACTTTGAATCTGATTCGATCCTAGTTCGACCCCAATTGAACCATTGATCCTTGACCCTTTATATTTTTCGGGTCGATGTCCGAGTCAATTTTTAAAACATTGGTTTAAATTAATCGTTTACTTTTATTTTGATTCTCCACCAAACAAGGACAAAATTATTTATTCCTCATTTTTTTAAAATTCATTTTTTCAAACCCATATTTAATTATACACTCTTATGAAATTCACAATTTTTATCAATTTTTTAATTGTATATTTTATATATATTTTTTTTATCAAACCTACTAAATCATATTTTTAGCCAAACGAAAAAAAAATTATTCTACATGTACATCAGATTTTACACCCGGTATATATAATGCCCAAGTGACATCTTATCATTGGTTGGTAAAAATGTACATCGAGATATATACCTCGATGTAAAGATTTTGATAAAAGTTGATAAAATATATGATTGAAAGATTATGAATCTCATGAAATATGTGATTGATATTTATCGAAGACTTTGATTTAGATTAAAATCTATATTTTAATCAGTATCAAAATGGGGCTTAGTCAATCAATTGAAAAAAGTACATGTGGTATTACAGGATTTTGTTCAATACCTTATTCTTTGGCTTAAGCAATTAATCCACGTGTACATTCATTTTGTACATTAAACCCCCTGTTTGTTTGGCATTAATTTCCAGATTTTAGAAAAATTCTTACCGTTGAGCCGCCTTTTTTTATCATGTTGTGTGATGGTGGAGCCCACATTTTGAAAAAAAAAAGGGTGAAAAAAACTCATTCTTTTTTAAAGTTAATATCAAACAAACAGGGGCTAAGTTTGGCATTCATGATATGTCAAAATCATGACAATTAATTGAATAACACTTATTCAAATTAATATCCATGATTTTGACACATCAAGGGGTGCCAACTAGTTGTACAAAAAGAATGTACAACTAGTTTAATTCTTAAGCGTTTGCTTGGGAGAACTAATAAAGATGACTTCGACAAAAAAGGGTATGTAGTAATTGTGGATGTTATGTAATGTGTGATATTGTTAATCTTGACGTCAACTTTTTTAGCAAATTTGTAAGTTTTCCCACACAAGCATTAAACTTGTTACACAAGGGATAACTTATTACTTTTTCTAAAAAAGCGAGGAAAAAATGTCATTTCTTTTGCACATTCTGTAATGTTCTATAATATTATAAATTACGACGATAAAATTTAAAACAAGTCCGTATAAGAGCAAGGAAAAAGAGATGTGGATGTTATCATTGAGCAAGTTTCAGTCGATTCTATTTCGATAATCGAGTTAAAATTCAACATTTTATGTTATTAGTGTTTTTTTTTTCATGAGAAGAAATCATTATTTCGTCCACAAAAATAGGGTTAACTTGTATCAATTGCAGTTTAATGTTTCATTTTACACAATTGATAGCGTAAAGATCTTTATATTATAGCGTATGTATTTCTTGTATATGAAGTCATTTGCTTCCAATCTAAGAAAAGAAATCACGTGACAGTTATATGTTGTACATGTCTTGTATACTACGTAAAATAAACTAGACAAAAATATCATCCTATTTACTATAAAATATAATTATTGAGACATATTTAATAAAAAAATAGTTGTATATTATTATTACTAGGAGAATTTCTACATGATGTCCTAACCTTTCAAAATACTGCAGATAGCACCACAGACCTTTAAATCGTATCTCATACCTCCAAACCTTTCAAAACTATGCGATAGAAGGACATCTGAATCGTTTTTCATTAAAAAATTCATTAGATGATCAAAAGTCAAGTGTTCAATTAATTAAATGTTAAGAAATCATTTTTCTCTTTCTAAAATTTGCCAAATTAAGATGAGACTTGACTTTTGGACAATTGACAGAGTTTTGAATGGAAATAGTTAGAGGCATTTTCGATGCACATTTATTATAGGATTGGGATCACGTGATATATTTTTGAAAAAATTGGTTCTTCGATGTAAATTGCCTTATTTTAATCGGTGAAACGATAGTAAAACCTCTTGAATCTTGGTCCAATAACAATTTTTTGAACGAAAACCATCCTAATGTACTTTTACTGCACAACTTGAAAGGTTTGGAGTCTATTTGTTATAATTTAAAGCTTTGAGTAGGTAGTGTAGATGAATGTTGCAAACACAATTTTAATAAATAAATTTGTCTCTTTTTCAGAAATTTAATATTTTAAACAAGATAATTAGAATCCTTATCGTGTTATTTTATAGTCACATCCAAGCACGATAGAAAAGTGAAGATCATTGAGGATAACATTACTCGTTTATCTTTTATATGTATATATGCATGAATATGTAATTATGTGGAGATATTCTGTACTTGTTTGACATTCATTATTTTATTTTATGATTTACTATAAGACTATTTTCGACCACACTCGTACAATAAAATATTTTACGTGTATATCAAAAAAAAATTCATATTTTTTAACCACACATTAATCTACTAAAAATCACTATTTAAACTCTTTTTTCTACAATAATGATTGTCAAACAAGCTCTTAATTGATTAATCTTTCTTTTTTCCTTTAAAACGTACAAACAAGTGGGGATCATGTTCCACGGACAAATGCACCAAAAACAATCATATTTTGTAATTTGCAAAGGCAAAAGTACTCCCCAAACATCATGGAAAAATATTTATTTTGGGGGAAACCATCTTTTCGGTTTAGATAAGGTTTCGTGGCACATTTACCAAATAATAAAATATTAATTTGTCATTGAACCACTTGACGCGTGAGAGTTCATTGTGAATTTTGAATAAAATTGAAGAGTAATTCTGATGAAGTGCATAAGGAGTTAGAGTCTATGATAAAGTGGGATCGCAGAGGAAAAAAATGATTTCATGATAACTTCGGATTTGTCCGTTTTTGACGAATTACTAACCTAATTCAGTTGGAAACGGGTCAACGATCACAACTCATCGCCTTCGACCATGACGTACGTCGGATTTTGGGCAGATTCCATCATTTAGGCTCTCGATTAAACGTTTTTGTCGTTTATTGTAATTTTTATTTTGGTAATATCTCATTCAATAAAATTCGGATTCGTATTCCATTTGTTGGAAGACGATCCTGAATCTTAGGAGTTTCCATTTAGTGGGTGTTTGACACTCATTCTTTTGAAGAATACGTTTTTGAATAGTGATTGATGTAAAGAATGTGTGGTTAAAAAGTAAGAATAATTTTTGGGTTTATGTGTAATATTATTTTATTTGGAGAATGTGTGGTTAAAAATGAGTACTGTAGAAAAATGAGAAGGAGAATGAGATTAAAAATGGGTGTCAAACAGATGCTTAAGTTGTTAGCTCGAATTTTTACATTTATGGAAAAATATCGTTTTTTATTTTTATTATTTATTTTCCGAATTTTCTAGGGTTTTACCATTTAAAGCCTTGTAACCCCTTTGAGGCAAATTATTATTGAGTTGAATAAAATTTTCGTGAGTTTTCTCTCACTTTGTGTGTATTTTTATCTTTCCTATAATTTTCCGCTACGTCAAATTCTAACAGCTCTAGTGATTTTATTTGACTTATTTGAGGCATGAGATATCGTTGCATTAAATAGAGGTAATAAGTAACTTGTGATTCTTAAACAAGATCTTTGAGATAATTTTTCAAGAATAATAATAAAAAAATAAAAGGAACCAATCATCTTGTATAAAATTTCCATCAATGGTGAAAGAAATCAATATTTGTGGATACTTTGAGTAAAATTACAAACAAAAGTACCATCGACAAATCTCGTCAGAAGTTTCGCTAATACTCCAGTTGTTGATTGACTTCGGTGAGTCATCTGTGTCACTAATGAAAGACCATTTTTACATTTAATAGTTCTTTGATAACTAAAGATATTCGTAAACGAAGTATTTGTCATAACCCATATTTCAAAGCACTTGTACTGCCCTTTGTGCGGAAGACACTCGACTATAGAAATGGAGGAATTCCCTTGTACCATATATAACTCACAAAGGATCCAAGGCGATAGCAAAAATAAAAACGCATGACTAAACATTGCAATGTTGCATAATGCACATCAAACACTGTGGTAGGCGCTTTTGCACTTTCTCTAGGTTGGGAATTTACTTAACATACACAACGAAAAATAAATTAATTTTTCAATTTTCACCACGAATCTCCTTTGTGTTTAAATAGAAACTGTGTTTAAAATAATACATTTCATAAATTATGCAAACTTCTTTGCTGAACTTGGAACACAAACAATCACGATCTCCAATTCATAGATGTCCAATCATTCAGTCTCCAATGAAAATTCACATAAGGAACAAGAATAAGAGAATTAGAGTTTCTATTTTCTCGTGCTAGCAGAATATGAATTATGTTCTATTATGTTTTTTCTGAAACCCTAATGATTTATTAATATAAGCTCAAGTGGGTTTGGTCCGTTTCTTAAACTTAACCCGATCCAATATTTAATTAATCAAATTAATTAAATTCGATCCATGAATTAATTAATAATTAATTGTCCAACAATTGTTAATTAATTAATTGGTGAGTCTCATTTTTAGGTTCTCCTTTTGTGTGTGACCCATCAAATTCCCGATCACGATGCCTAACAATGTAAATTATTATTTTGATCTAATCAAAACCGATACATTAAAATACATCTTTTAATTTCTCATCAATTCACATTTGTCGTTCCAAATTGACATCTAGCAATGTGTCAGACAATACATATGCCGAAAAATGTCACGTGGTATGACGAAATCAAACTAGTTCGTTTACCGTGAAACTATAATTCTTTCATCAATATTATCCGATCAATTAGATATATGGATATGTGTCAATCTCAATTATCGATCATATTTTTCATCCCACTATTAAGTCAATATAAGTTAAAAACTCATTTTCGACTTGTGAGTGCACTTTGACCAATGATTTCATTATTAACTTAACTGAATGAAATATAGATCATAATATCTTATTATTTAAGAGTGACAAATCTTTTATTGATCATTCACAACTTTCATATGATTTTTGACATACTCGAATGATGTTGTATTAGCGACCTGTTGAGATCAATTTATTTTCGTCGAAATTGTTAGCCCAAGAATAACTAACCAAGAGGGGGGTGAATTGGTTATTGAAACTTTTTCGACAATTAATCTCAAAACTATTCAATACACAAGAACCAAATGCAAAGTGTAATAAATAGATAAATATGCAAGTTCGATAACTCAATTCAAGTATTGTCACTTAAGCAAATATAACACATTGTAAATGTAAAGTAAAGTGCAATAATATAAAGATAACAAACCAATTTAATGGGGTTCGATACACAATGTGTTCTACGTCCCCGTTACCAAGCTTTCCGTCACGAGCAAAGTCAAATGCACTATAATGGTAACTTACAACAAGGAGTACCAATCCTTAAGTGATTTACAACAAGGAGCATTTATCCTTAGGTGACTTACAACAAGGAGCACATATCCTTAAGTGACTTACAACAAGGAGCACTTATCTTTAGGTGATTTACAACAATGAGCATTTATCCATACAATCGAGTTTTCACAAGGCTCTCGAAACCATCAAGATATAATTGATAATTTTACTATGAAGAAACTCTTTTAACAAATGATATAATCAAGTTAAGTATTTGAGAGTTAGGATAACACTTCAATAAATAGCAAATAGTAAAGCTCAAGTGTTAATGTTGTAAACTTTGATGAATGATGGAGGGTTAATTATCTCAATAGTCATTGAACTTTACCGAAAGTTTCCACCAAGTCACTGAACTTTAAAAACTGCGTGGTTAGTCACTGAACTTTCGAAAAATCACCTCATTGGTTACTGAACTTTAAAAATCACCCCATTGGTTACTGAACTTTGCAAAAAATTTCTACGGGGTCACTAAAGTTTGCAAAAAGTTTCCCAGATAGTCACTGGGTTCAGTGACCATCTGAGAAACGTTTTGCAAAGTTTAGTGACCAATGAGGTGATTTTTAAAGTTCAGTGACCAATGGGGTGATTTTTCGAAAGTTCAGTGACTAACCACGTAGTTTTTAAAGTTCAGCGACCTGGTGGAAACTTTGGCCAAAGTTCAGTGACTATTGGGGTAATTAACCTAATGATGGATGATAAAATAGTTTGTATCTTTATATCAAAGTTTCCAACCAATGATCTCTCTTAACAGAGTATTGACAAAAAAAAACTTCTACAAAAAATGAAGAATAGATGAGATTGTGAAAAGTTCTTTGTAAAATAGAATTCTTGATAAAATGGATAAAAACTAGTTTTGATCAATCAAGGAATTCTTTGTATCAAAGTTTCCAAACCAATGATCTCTCTTAACAAATAATACATGTTAAGTATAAAGAGAGATTTTACACTTAAATCAAAGTGTTGGCAAAGAAAAACTTTATGCAAGAATGAAGAATAAATGAAGTTATGAAAAGTTCTTTACTAAAATTGAATTATTGAGAAGATGAGTGAAATAAGTTGAATCAATCAATAAATTCTTTTGTAATAAATAAAATAGAATTTAGATTCAAGTAATCTCAATGATTTTCAATAAATAAACTCTTAAAAAATATCTTGTGAGTTGTTAAATTAAATGGAAAAGAGATAGGTATTTATAGAGTAAGAAAAACAAGCTGTAGGAACTTTCGGTTGAGTGAACAGTAACTTCGATCGATCGAAATGTCAATATAGCCATTGTGAATCAAACCGTTAGAATTTTTGAAACAGTGACTTCGGTTGACCGAAGTCAACCGATTGACTTTGACTTTTTTTTTTTTTTGAAAAATTGTCTTTTCAAAATCTATTTCATATTATGAATGAAAAATATTTTTATGCAGGTGATGAATTATAAAGATAATTTGAGCTTTATGCAAAGCTAGGAATCGAAGAGTAAATACATTTACATTTAAATTTCGATAAACGATTTCTAAGCTTCACTCTTCAAAATTCTTGTTCTTGTCGTTCTTTTTGACTTGCATCTTGATTTGCGTCTTTTGCGAATCTTCAAGTTTCAATTCGATCGTCGTATGCAAATCTCTATCGTCTCAAATGATTTTGACTCGAATGTTTAACTTTCACTTTGATCTTCACTTCAAGTCCGATTTATAATGTGTTGATTTTGGCAATGCTTGATAGATTTTAATATTGAACTATCATCACTCAAAATCAAATGTTAGAAACAATATTAATCTTGTTTGTTATAATCAAAACATTAAGGTTATAATCAACCATAGGTCAACAGAAATAGATAACAAAGCCTCCAAAATGAATACAAACTAGAAATAATGTAAAATCACAAAACAAGAAAGTGAAGAAAAGTAGAAGAGTTGAATCGCAAAGAATGATATCTTAAAAGCTTTGTTTGCGCCCTCTCGGTAATGAAAATGCTAAAAGACCAACACACAAAATAGCTTTAGCAGATTTCAAGTCAAGAACCGATTGAAATAACACTTTTGAAACCCGGAAAAAAGGAACACAAAAGAGTTTTATAAGAAGAATTCTAAGTGAATTTTGAGAGAATTTGAGAATGAATTTCACAAAGCATTAGAGAGAATTTAATAATATATTATAAACCATGAATTCTATCCCTATTTATATAATTCTTTCATACACATTAGTATGTGTGCCAACTTTTCACAAAAGATGGAAATTGAAATTGAAAAGGTGCCAAACAAATTTAAAAAATACTTCCAACGGTTAAAAAATTGCTCTATGCGACCGCATAGAGTACCTCTATGTGGTCGCATAGAGGAGCCATAACAGGGACTTGAAGTCCCCGACGATGGCCATGCGGTCGCCTATGCGGTCATATAGGCAACGAATTTGCCTATTTGCCCGTTTCTTACATTTTATCCGTTTTTTAATCTTCTTTTTAACCACATTTAATCAATTCTTATTTAGAAATATTTGAACAACACAATTATATAACACGATCATTGGCAGAGTAACATCCAACATTACCAAAGTAGGACGATATCTGTATCTCTTTATTACTTACGACCACAGATGATCTAATATGCAATTATATGCAATTTGTATCTCATAATTACAATTCTTTGTGATTAACAAATTATCAAGAGTTGAATCTACGAATTTTATTATTTATCTTATTAAAACATTAATTCAATTAAATAATAGACCGCATAACACTTACACTTTAAACGTAAACCAAAGCAAATTCCCATTTGTAAAGGATCGCAACCCAATTTGTACATGCGCATATGGCATAAGAACTTCTTAACTTTTTTTAAGCGTCTATTAATCTCATTAGGAACACAAAATACATAATAAAGAACTTGTAGTCCCTAGTTTCTAAAACAAGCCCTATTAAAAGATCAAAAAATTATTAACAAAGGGTAGTTGTATACTTGTATATACTTGAATTCCCTCATTGCACGATTCCATAAAATGAGATTCGGCTGATTTTCTATAATCAAACAAATCATAAACCTTTAAAGACACGGTATTATCAAGGTGAAGAGGAAAACGTGGAGAACGAAAATTATCATTACCATATATCGTATTGAAACACAATCTCAAAAGGGAAGCTTCTTAAGAGTTTCACTCGTGGGTTGATGGAGGTGTATTTCAATAAATCCTGGTCAGTAATGAAAACGTATATCCTAATGATTGGCAAACGGTCTTGCTCGTAATAACAAATTGATTAAAGAATAGTGTTTAGGGTAGAGTTTCTAGATCCCCAATTAGCAAAGTGTGATGTTACAAAACTAGTTCCAACAATGAACGTTAGTGGAGAGAGGATTGATTCTTTTGCAAAAAAATTGTATGGGCACTTTTGCACTTCTTCCACAACTTTTTTCTTTTTAACACTTTTACCCTCGACCTTCTATAACTTAGTATCGTTTGACCTCGATGTCTCTTTAATCTTTGATTGTCGACGGAAAAGCCGTCTTTGTCATCAATGAAAGTTTATTTCTTTTTTATATCCTTTTACAAATTTCATCATTAATAACTTAAGATATTTTTTATTTTCAATTAAAATATTACGGGTAGATAAATTATTTTTTTCTCCCCCACTAGAGAGAGAAAGGGAAATATACGGAATAAAATATAATATTATTCTTGGTGTGTGCTCTTCTTATTCGACCCTTCATTATTCAATCAAACTCTAAACCGAAGTTGGGTTCATATGAAATTGACTAATCCTTTGTTAACAACCATTCAAATCTTTCGCACCACCCGGCTTTTTATTGTTTTCAGCATGATATTTTTCTTCTACACATTAATAGGTCGTATAACCAGCGTAACATAAGTGTTGACAAAGTTTTGAAATATTATTTTCGAGCACTAGAGTCAAATGCATTTTTACCGCAAGCATTTAGGGCTCTTTTGAAAGGAATTCTTTTTGTGGAAGAGCTTTTTGAAAAGTTAACTTAACTTTATCTAAAAACTCTTTTAGTTATTTGGTGAAAACTCTTTTAGTGAATATTTGGTGGAGATTAAAATTAGATTTCTAGTAAATTGTGATAAAAAAATTTGAAATATGTGGTTAAAAAGCTGCGAAACCCATAAAAAACGGGGTTAATATTAATTATTTGATTTTGATTTAAATTAAAATTTAATTTTAATCAAAAACAAACGTGACCTTAATTAGACAAGACACTTCTAGAAAAGAATAATGTTATTAACAGTGAAGATTACTGTTAGTCGTCATACGTAGCATGTACATGCATCAAATAACAAACTGTCATGTGTATACCAACTACCGATAATTTTTACTACGAATAATATTTATCTATAGAAAATTATCTAAACATGTTAAAAAATGGATTCTTAAAATAAAAAAAATATTTGAACTCTTCAAACATCCTATCTAATGGATCCATGTTTTGTAATTTTCCGTACCTATCCATTTTAGCGGACAACATTCAGAACTGAAATGCAAGAGAGCATTTTCACTAAATAAGTAGCAACTTAAATGATATCCCCAATTTAATCAAAATAAAAGGATGAAATAAGTGCAAATTTCAAGCAATTCAAAGCAAAATCAGTATGTACATTTTCACTCACTATGTTAGCACCCAAATAGAATTATTTTCTTGAATTAAAACTCCGTGAGGAAATGGAAATAGAATCCCATAAAATCCTCAACTAACTGCCGGAATATGCCGCGGCTTCACCGGCGGGGACGCTGGCAACCTAGCAGTGAAATTCCTCAACGGAGCTTGATCGTCATCATCACATCCATCTTCAAAGTTCAGAGCATAACTGAGGGGGTCGTACCTGAATTCCGCCGACGAATATCTCTTATGCTTAGTCCCACTGAAACCAAGCATCGTTCGGCACTTCATTTTGACATCAGACAGAGCCAGGTCAGGCTGTCCCTTTGGTTTGACCCAAATCACCTTAGGCTTATCATCCGAAACAAAACTCGACGGCGGCAGGGAGTTCAGAGGGTGGTGGTGGCCGCGGAGGCGGCCGAAGCAGCAAGAGAAGCAGAAGGATTGTTTGAGTTTGTTTTTGAGTGAGGGAGAGTAAACTGTATCGTCGTCCATCGTTAGAGTGTGAATTGAGTGATATTGTGAAGATGAATTAGGTTTCTTATATGAAGATAGCCAGGCAGGGTGGAGTCACTGGAGTGGAGGAGAAAGAAGCCAGATATGGAACACGGTCCCGGAAATGGATACCGTGGGCTACTCGCGTGTATGGTACGTGGGATGAGATTGTGGGGTCCGATTTTAAGTTTGTTCAGATCCGTTGAGATTCTTTTTCATTTTCTGTTTCCTTCCATTTTTTTTTTAATTAGGAACATTTCTTTTCTTTTTGAAAGGTAGATTAGGATTTAGGTAACACTTTGGGCCTTTGGCTAAGAGCATGTTTGGTAGAACTCAAAAGTCGATTAAAATTGAAAATATAGTCGTTATTAGGTCTCACTCATCTAATAAAAGTCAACAATAACGGTTAATTTTTTAATTTTAATCTTATTTTAATCTCTAACAAACACACTATAAGTTTAAAAACTTTACTAAAGCATATTGCATGCCCTAAACTGAACTCAAGCACAGCACGTTTATTTTACATCTAGATATTCTGAAAATTCAATTTTTAGTCTTCTAAAAAGGTAAAGTTTATATACATACTGTAACGATTATACTCGCACAACAAGCGTAAAGTAGTCAAAATCATTCGACATCAAAAATCAGAAAGTAACAAAGGACTGAAGCTAAGATTTTCAACTTATGCAGTTATCTTCTGAAGTATAGTAATATGTAATAATTGATTTTCTATTGTCTCTATTCTCAACAAAATCAGAGTCCACAAAATCAACAAATTTCAACTATTCATACCTCTTTTCATATATTAATCTTATGCCTAAGGTTCCTTTTATATATCTAAGCAACAATTTAAGTGCTGACTAATGTAGTTTCTTTGAATTTGACATAAATCTACTTAGAAAGCTTATATAGCAAATGAGAGATCACGTCTAGTGCTCACCAACGAGTACATAACTGATCCTATGATATTAGCATATGGAACCTTACTCAGTCAACCCTTTCTTCTTCATCTTTAGGTGGCTGGTTACTAGATGGTATGAAGTGTGATGCTGGTGGCACATTTTAGCCTTTGAATCTATCCCTAGCAATATTGAGGTCTAACGTTCTTTTTGCTTTATCTACCTCTTTCATATTGAATTCAAATTTGAATTATCTTTTATACTTCTAAAAAATGTTGAACCCCAACTTTGAAGGCTCCCCAACGTCTGTCCCTAGAGTATCATGGAGGATGTAAATCGCGGAATATACTTCAACAGACCAGGGTACAAAAGCTGTCATATTGGTACCCACAAAGGGTCCAATTCCAAACATTTGTTAGATGCATGAATCTTTATACTTTTAATTTCATCCATACTTGGTCCAATGAGAAGTATATTATTGGATCAAACTTCAGGTGTATAAAGGCAACTATCGTAACTACATATTTTAAAATCATTTCTTAGTACAAAAAATATCAAATCTAATATACCATTATCTAGGAGTTTGTTTAATCGCTATAGGGACTTTTTAAATAAACAAACTAACTCCTATTTTCGATTAACTTGAAAACAAGGTGACTGTGTCATATATATGACCTCATCTAAGTCACCTGTACATGTGTACTAGTTCCCAATTGTATTGGGCAGCTAGAGCAAGCATCAATCTCATTATCTTGTATTTAACTACAAGTGAAAACACCCCACTAAAGTTAATCACTTCCCTTTATGTGAACCTTTTAGTTAATAATCTTGCATTTTACCTAGTTGGTTCATCTAGGTCTACAGTGACACTCTACACCTTTAATCTTCAATACAACTAACTACCTTTTGTGTGTTGTCTTGATTAGCAAACTAACTCCTATCTTCCCCTCAAACCTAAGTGGTTGTGCCTCATATGTGACCTCATCTAAGTCACCATGTAAGAATAAAGATTTAATTTCGTTTTGTTCAAGTTCCCAATTGTATTGGGCAACTAGAGCAAGTATCAATCTCATTGCCTCGTATTTAACTACACGTGAAAACACCAAGTTCACTACTTTTTATTTTCAAAACAAACAACGTTAATAAAAGTTCTTGCCCATTTCTGACATTTTCATCATTTCGATATGTCTATTTTGAAGTTGAAAAACAACTTGTACTAATATCGATTCTGAATAAACCATAATTATTGTTGAAATCTTTTCCAACCCCCTGTAGTTAAGCAAGTTTACTTATAAAATTTTTGTTTGGTTTACTTAAAAAAGTTGATAAAAATCTAAGTTAAAATCAATAGTTAATTTTAGCCATGCATTTCATGAGATTTACAATTTTTCAACCACACATTTTATTGACTTTTATCAAAATCTACCAAAATCTTGACTTTTAGCAAAACCAAACAGGATAAAAGTGTCGAGCGTTTCTAACCAGGCTTAAAAGTTTCGTTTAAATTTGTTTTTGCAAACACGTTTGGACTTCTTTAATGTTGACTCTCTTTTTTTTTTCCCCTCTAATTTTCAATACAAAATCCTATTTTTATGTCAAGAAGAATAAAGTGAATCTAGTGTTTTTAAGCTTAACCAAACAAAAATTCTTTCATAATTTCATTTTCTCAATCATACATCGAAAAGATGAAGATGCAAAGGGTAAATAGGCAGTCTTTTGAACAACCAACCTGACACTTTTTTATATGCAAGTCAATCCATACTAGTTTCAGGAGAGGGGAAATTGGCCACAAGAATTTGGTTTTTTTTCACACATGCCCTAAGTTACTTATTTTAAAACTAACTAATTACCTTCCTCGCATACGCATAAGGTCCAACCCAAAAATATCTAAAAATAAAAATTTACTTAAAAGTAATTTTAAAAAGAAGACAATAAAAATCGAACAGCGATCAGGAAAAAAATGGATAATGAAGTTCACATCCCTGTAAGATAACTTGAAGTCAACTTCTTGATAGCCATTTTAGTCGTAATGTGCTTGCAAACCAAGCTACGTGCTTGAAGTCAAGTATGATAAACAATGCAGTCCGTGATAGAGAGGAGTCGACACAAGTCCCCTTTGTTCCTCTTAATTAAAAGTCGTGTTTTTTAAACGACAATTGACAATGATTATTGTTAGAAGATAAATAAGAGTTTTACTGAAGTAACAGACTCAATGATATGTTTAAAAAATATAGAGATACGTGACGCAACATTAAAAAAAAAAAAAAAAAAAAAAACTCATGCGGTGCTACCAACACAGCACCTGTCATAGCCCCTATTTTAAAACCCTATTTGAGTAGTGTTATTGGACAAATAATTAGCACACGAAGTCTGTAGATCCAAAAATAATTTAATTTTATGATTTTTCCAAAGGGGAGAGGATTATGAATCTTTTGGAGAAATTTTTTGGACCAGGATATTACAAAAAGTATAAAACGTCGCCGTTTACACAAAAGCAAGGTTTAAACCCCAACGGCTAGTTCCAGCTGACCGTTTTAGGACACCATAATTCAAACTCTTACACCATAGCCACTCAGTCTCTCCATCACACACAGGAAAAGAAAACCCTCCTCACTTCAACTATAAAATCACAGAAATAAAAATCACCAAAGAAAAGCTGAATATTAAAAACCATTCTTCAATCCAGATCTCGATTCAGAGTGGAAAAGGAATAGCAGAAAATAATTGCGTTAAAGAAAATGGTGTACACATATACACCCACATACTACACATCACTGCACGACTCCATAACCTCTTTGTGCAAGAGCGTCCTTCCATTTTCCTTTAAGAAAAGGCGGCTTCCGGCAATCGCTGCAGCGGAGCAGCAGCTCTCAAAGCAGCAGTCCGATAATCTGAAATGGCAGCAAGATTCATTCCACCAAATACTTAATCTAATGGGTCTTTGTAAAGAGGGCATTCTGTCTGAAACTGAGGTCTCTGCATTCAGAACACATCTTCTGGAGACTCTAATAGCTTCGCCTATAGATCACGAGCCAACAGTTATTTTAAGGGACAAGCTGATCTTTTTGCAGGTAAGTATTCGTATTGATTTGAGATATGAGCGAAGTTGCTGAGACCTGAGTTAAACACCACCCCCCCCCCCCCCCCCCCACAATTTTCTGCGTTTTGTCAGGGAATCTGATTTTTCTTTTCGTTTTTTGCTTCCCGTTTGGCCTCATAAAGTAATTTCTCAAGATTAATTTAGTGGGCTTTTCAACTAAGCTGTCAAATATTCAATGGTGCTATGAATGTATATTAACTGTGTGGTTGGATATATGGCATGAACTGATTTTAGTTCATCTATTAAGTTCCTTTTGTGGTTGAAGCTCCCAAATTTCTTGTAGGAGTTGTTCTATGCCAAATGCATTTCAGAGGATGAGTATCATGCATCGAAAAGACCATTGTTACAGAGGTTAGCAATTCAAGGAGCGGAGATTGAGGCGCGAGATTTCATAGTGGGGACACAGAAAGAGGCTTCAAATGAAGAGTGGTCAGTTATTGATTTGAAGGATGAGAAATGCTTGGTTGGTCAAGAGTACTTAATGTCAAAGAATAAATCAAAACCGGGTTCAACGGTAAAGCAAATTAAAGGAGTTGCATCTGCATTTGGCTTTGTATCACCCGTTAAAAATTGCAAGTTGAAGGAAGGAAAGGATGATAAAAATTTGAAGCCAGTACCATTTGGTCAAAACGTAAGCACCGCAAGCTTTATAAGGAATGAAGTTGGTCTTTCTACTGAAAATCCTTTCTGGAATAGTAGTTTGAATGAAAAACAGAGTGAAACAAAGTCCATTCTCATGGCAGAGAGCTTGCCAGCAGATTCTGTAAAGATTGACAAGCGAAGTAGTGGCGACAAACCCAAAAAAAAACCTTTTAAAACCCTGTTTCAGAGAGAGAGACGGGGGAAAGGTGATCATAGTCCAGAACACGATGAAAAAGAAAAGATGAAATCGGGAAAGAAGCAATGGGGATTTGATGGATTCAAGAAATGGAAGAAAAATGATTCCGAGGATGAAACAGTCCCATTGTCTCTCAGTGAAAAATCGGACGGTGAAAGTTACACTGGCAGGCTCATCATGAACCCAGCTGCGGAGGGACCAGACACCAAGCAAATCAAGAGGAAATTGCATCCTGATGGTGCACCTACAGATTTCTTTGTTGATAAGGTATAACATCTCACATCCTGAAATATGGATTGTTGAATTTTGTTACCACTATTTTCTTGACTAGATTATGCTTCTTTTCTGCATTATCTTCATGAAAATTGTAGGTTTTAGGAGAGAACATAAAGAAGGAGCTGTCTCGAATCCAAACAGAGCTTGGTGCCAAAAATCCAAATTTTCATTTGTCGTAAGTATTTCTTTTCTTTTCAGCTATCTTTTCAAATCTTGATTGAAATGTTTCCCTGCTAATTACTTTGCATTTTTATATAGTGGCCCTGGTATTACATAGACTAACTATTTACTTGATATGACTCATCAGAGATGATCAACTTGAAGCAATCTCAACAAGGCTTCCCGTTGATAGGGCTGACCTGGAAAGGTTCTTCCCCAAGTAAGGGCCCTTGCACTTTTTCCTTCATTTATTGATACACATACTTAATGTTTGATCCGATGAACTAGGTGAATTGGAATGAAATAATCGTTCTGTTTTAAGCTGTTGCCGAACACTATGTACCCGCACTAACATCTTTTTTGGTTATTTCAGATCATGGTGTGATCGATATGGTGATGTCGTGTTAGATGTTGTCAGAAAAGAATTCAAGGAGCATGTTGGAGAGATGGGAAATTCCCGAGTAGTAGCCAAGGAGAAGCAAAACTCGAAAAGATGGACCACATTTGATGATGACAATGATGAAAATTGTCATCCAAATCTCTTTGCTCCTCAAGAGCAAGCAACTTTCTCATCTTCAAAGATGGGTCGTGCATCTATTAATACTAGTAGTAGTATCGACAATGGCTTTAAGTATAACCCTTTCTTCGATGTTTAGGATAGTCATAAAAAACAAGCTGAGATCTGAACAGCTTCCTTTTAGGGTCTGAATTCTTCTCAAGTTCGAAGGCATGGTTCCTATGCCTCAAATTAATACATGGAGTTGATTGAGTTGTTTAGAGTGATCGTACTATGAACATGTAATTCTGCTCTGCTGGATTGCTGGAACAATTTGTTTTCCCTCTTCTCTCGTTTCAATTCAAAGTGTTTTTTATAGCCTTTTCTCCCATAAATGTGTAACAAAATATGAAGGTATTAAAGAAAAAGGGATTTAGGAGCTCGAGGCACTGCCCTCCATGTTCCGTCATGAACTTCCCGCAGCTACAATCATCATGCTAACCACCAAAAGAGAGAAAAGAAAAACCAATAAACAAAAACAGAGAACTGCTCGTAAATACAACCAACCAATCTAATTGAATTAGTTCCAGGATATAGCCTATTGGTAGTAGGACAATGCAACCACCTTCATTTCTATTATTTCCTATTAGAACGAACACAGGATTGCAGAAACATAGTCCTCTCCAACTCAATTAGAACGTGAACAGAGAAGAGACAGATGACTAGAAAAGTTCTCAAAAGAACTCATTCCTCTCAAAAAAAGTAAAAAACAACCGAATTGATCAAAACAGCAGCTAAGGAAACCAAATCACAGATTGATTACTTGAAAAGAGTTACCTCAAACAACGGTTCAGCCAACATGACAATTCATAAAAGACCAACACTGGTGCCAGATTCCTCACCTGTTGAACTTGATTCACAGAAGCTTGTGCCATTAGTATGTACCGTTCTAGGACAAACTGCAGTTCAATGATCACTTGTACCAAGACCAACACGAAGTCCTTGCCAGATCTGCATACAGTTAGTACTTAATAAAACAGCCTTGAAGTAAAGTGATATATTTGACAACATCAAAACATAGTTATCTGTCAACCGAAACAGCACTCCTGTCAGACTCTTTAAAGAAGAAAACAAAGGCAAGAACGAATGGACACAAAATGATAGTACGTGTAATGTATTTGTATTTATGTATGCATATATGGATGGATGTATTTTTGACGAAGTACGGAGAAGTTTGAAGTCAACAACATAATAGACTATAATATATCATGAAACTACAGTGAATAAGGCTTTAGCTTGTTGAATAATACTCCGAGTTTGAGCAGGACCATTGACCAACAGGTGATCTCTTACCTCTCAAGAGATCCCTCAAATAAATAAAGACGGGTTATCTAAAATGTTACCTCAGAATTTGAATGCCATCGTTCATTAACGCCTTGAGTCCTACTCCAGTAAGATCTAAAATCTCCTCCAACCCCATCATTAAAAAAATCACCACTAATATCAAGAAGACATTTGTCATGAGACATCAATTGATTAGAATCATCAGACGAAAGAGCAATGGCTCTGGAATCTGTATGTCTTCTAGAGCTACATCTTGAGAAAGCATCCCAGAACAGTCTTTTCTTACTCCTTGCTTCGCTACTGTTGATCTTAGCATAACTGCTAAATACCATATTGGGGGAGAAACGCCACAAATGTCCAAGATTAACTTAACTACAAAAGTTCTCCACCATAGTTTTGTCTTGCCCATCTTGCATGTCCTAAGATGAGAACGATATGACACAAGATGGGTTCAATTTAGCAATAAAATTATTCGAATCAACTCAAACCTCAAAAATCTTCTTCACACTGCATGAGACACTTGTAAGAAAACTGAAACTTTCCAATTTTTCAGATTTTTTCCTTATACTTTGAATAGCTGTACCTGCAATTTGAAAAGCACAATTAAAATCTGTAAGATTAGTAACGCATTAGGTGCTTCTTATAATAGACGACTAAACTGTTCAGATTTTTTGAAGTCCAACCGAATATAGGAGTCACATTTAGCTCCCGTTTGACACACGTTTCAAAACTCATTTTCAACCACACATTCTTCAATAAATAATATTTTCCATCGGATCAATAATTTTTCCTTACCTTTTAACCACATATTTCTCATCATATCACTATTTGAAATACATTTTTTCCTCGATAATATTCATCATACACACTATTAGTTTCAACTGTTAAAGTCTTTCCTCGACTTGCGCTGTCTCCATTCGACATTGTTCAACAAAAAATCATAGAAAATCTAACCAGATGATTCAGTTTCAATGAAAAAGTAAAAGAAGCAAAAAGTTCTTACATAACCAAATCTTGGGATCAAATTGTTTCACTAGGTGAAGCAAAACCGAATGCCCCCCTTATATAAAATGCCACTGAGTAGGAACTGCCAGTGAGTGATCATTGACATGATCATTTTCCTTCTGTACATATAGAATTTCTCATTCATATATTGTAGGTGACAAAAAGTGTTGATTGAAAAGATAAATTATTTTTTGAAATGTCCAATGACGTGGCACACCACAGGCATGGATCATTTTAATTATTTTTAACTTATAAGTTGCTCTTGCTTGATGTCAAATACATAAATGTACACCACAAATTTTGTCGAACAATTAAAATTATAAAATTTATTCAGGTGGAATGCTACGTAACAAAAATTCACTATTAAGCTCTAGTCAGCAAGTTTCATGGCAATAAAATTCCTTTTCATTTTAATTATTTTATAACTTAACTACAGGTCCATTCGCGGTGGTTTTTCAGCTTTTAAGTTTTAAAAGTTGCTCATTTGACCCAACGTTTGTACATTAATTTTATGAAAATTACAAGCATTATCAGCTACAAGAATCGAGTTTAGATATTAATAGAAGGTTTGACAAGTCGTCTCTGAGAAGGGGGGAAGAAAGAAGGAAAGAGAATAAAATAAAACCACAGATGATCCCTCGTCCCAGATAAATCTCACCGTCTTCTTCTTTCGTATATTCAATCTCTGTAAATATTACATACTCATAATTTCTACTTACACAGATCCGATCGACACATTATACTGTACATCGCAAATTTTGTGAAATGATGCAACTCAAAACCCAAACCCTAGCTCCGCCACCGGGGCTGATCCTCTTCCCTTGCCTCAACCCTCCAAAGAAGACCATCAAATTTCACCGGTTCCTAGTCCTTATTCTGACTTTCACCGCCTACGCGGCCTTCCATGCCTCTCGTAAACCCCCCAGCATTGTTAAATCTGTACTCACCTCTCCCACCCCTGAATTCCTCAATGCCACCCTGACCAATGGCACCACGGCATCAAATTCTGATAAGGGTTCATTTCATTTTACCAGAAACCCACTTCAAAACGACACAGGATGGGCACCCTTCAGTGGCCCTGACGGACCCCACCGTCTTGGGGAGCTTGATCTTTCGTTTCTATTGTCCTATTCCATCGGCATGTATTTCTCTGGCCATATAGGTGACACCATTGATTTGAGGATTTTCCTGACCGTTGGGATGCTGGGTAGTGGCGTTTTTGTAATAATTTTTGGGTTGGGATATTTTCTTGATTTGCATTCTCTCGGGTTTTATGTTACCATACAGGTTCTGTGTGGGTTGTTTCAGTCTGTGGGGTGGCCTTGTGTGGTGGCAGTGGTGGGGAACTGGTTTGGGAAAGCGAAACGAGGGTTGATCATGGGGGTATGGAGTTCTCATACCTCCATAGGAAACATCATAGGGTCTCTAATTGCTTCCTCGGTATTGGGTTTTGGATGGGGATGGTCCTTTATGCTGCCTGGCATTTTCATTGTGATCGTGGCTTTTCTTATTTACTTGTTTCTTGTAGTGAATCCAGAAAGCATTGGGTTTGAATTGTCAGGGGAGGAGATTGAGATGAGTGTTGAAGGAGTCGCACTAGTGGATTCAGAAACAAATGATACAGAGGAAACAATGGAATATGAGGATGTGGAAAGTTCGGTTGCCATAGGATTCTTTGAGGCATGGAGGTTACCTGACGTCGCATCTTTTGCATTCTGCTTGTTCTTCTCTAAGCTCGTGGCATATACATTTTTATATTGGCTGCCGTTCTACATAAGACACACTGGTAGTTAATTCTTTTTTTTTTTTTTTTTTTCATTGATTGTAGATTAAGAATTAGATTTTTTTATCCAATTAAGAACTAATTTACACTTGGAAGGAGACAAATGAGATCGCCTATTTAGATTATGTAAAATTCATCTTGGCTTCATGTGTGTCTCAGGGTGAGATGGCATGGATCTACATTTTAATTTTATGGTTCAACTGTAATTTACATGGCACTTTTACTGGAATTAAAATTAACAGAATGACTGTCAAAGGACCAATCCTCGGGTTTCAGGAACTATGAATAGTCTAATAAATTTATAGTTGCACAATTTGCTTGCTTAATGCACTCATTTCTTGACTATGGTTGTCTATGCCCACATGTATCAGGAAGCAAAATGCCCTTGCGTCTGTCTTAATCTGCATGATAGTTGTTTTACATTCCTTTGCTTGTGTGAATATTATTTACTTATCATTCTTCTGTATTTGTTGTATTTATAGCTGTTGCAGGTGTGCATCTTTCACATAAAACTGCTGGGATCCTCTCAACAGTTTTTGATATTGGAGGAGTCTTTGGTGGGATTTTGGCAGGATTCTTATCCGATATGATTGAGGCTCGAGCTGTCACTTCAGTTATATTTTTGTTTCTCTCAATTCCAACCCTTCTTTTGTATCGAATTTATGGTAGTGTATCAATGTTCATCAATATTGCATTGATGTTCGCTTCTGGTTTACTGGTGAATGGACCGTATTCACTAATTACGACGGCAGTTGCAACTGATCTTGGTACAAAGACCTTGATAAAAGGAAATTCTCGTGCATTAGCTACTGTCACGGCAATTATAGATGGTACTGGTTCTGTAGGTGCTGCTCTTGGACCTCTTTTGGTTGGATATATTTCTACTAGAGGATGGAACAGTGTATTTTTCATGCTTATTATTTCAATATTCTTTGCGGGGTTCCTGTTGATTCGTGTTGTGAAAAAGGAAGTTAAAGGAAAGCTGAATGATGGAAAATGGCTTTGGTGCAGCATACTCACCCATTAACAATGGACTTCATCAAGACCCCTTTTGCTCACACATTTACATCTTGTAGAGAACGACTATCTCGTGGCTGATAGGATCAAAATGGATGAACCATTAGAGATAAAAATTCTGCTGCTACTATTGTTTACTATTAGGAAGAGTATTAGTCTATACATCAAAATGGAACTTGTCTAGGTTCCATCCATACATGTATTTGTTTTTGTCTTATTAGGAAATGGTTTTGTATACTAGCTTGCAGGAGATTGGTCAGAAACATTTATTTTAGCTCGATTCATCTTTTTTTGACTGCTATTTTTCATTTACTACTTGTACTTCATTGAGCTCGTTGCTTGTATTGATTGAGGCTGTCGTAAAATCTAGAATACATCAAGCCCGTCTAAATTTTTAACAGAAGTTCGTTTGGTGATGGACAGGGTTACAATTTCGAAAGTTGAATGACAAACTGCGTAGTTTTTAAAATTTAGTGATCTGGTGGAGATTTTAGGTAAGTTTAGTAATGGTTGGGGTAATTAACCAATGAAGTTCATAACATACAAGTTTGCTTATGCACATGGTGTATTTTTTGGCTTTTGGTAAAAAAAATTCGGTTTTTATGTTCGAAACATTTTTGACATGGAGATACAGGTAAAATAGTTGTTAAAATTTGATTTTATGAGTTTGTAGCTTGTTTTTTTTGTAAGTGGATGATGGTCCAGTTATAAAACCGGTGAATTCTTCCGAACATAGCCACCAAGCGAAATTCAAATTCGCAAGAGAAGACTTCTTTATCCCACGCAGCCGAGGTGATCAGTGATCTTACTAGGGCAAAACTAACGATGGAGTCCCAGCTGAAAGACGTACAATTGCTAGTGAGAATTCCGCTCTCAGCAGTCCAAGCAATATTGGGTTGGTTGTTAACAAATGGATGTATACCATCACTATACATTTTACGACTAGCTCCTGGACCTGGTTTGGCAATTTAAGTGAAATAGGCCTTCTTTTAGCAAGATAAGTCCAAGATTCGAAACCTAGTGAAATCAAATTTCGAGATCAGTTCGACAATGGTACTCTTTAAGCAATGATCATATCTACGTCATTTCTCTTGACGTGATACAAAAAATAATTTGAGTCACAGCCCCTTGACCTCTTCTCTCAAAAAGAAGTGCGGGCAAGTCGATCAGAGCGGAAAAAGAGGACACCTTCTCAAAGTTGTGGCCACGCTTTTCACTAGCATAAAAAAGATCTCTGATCTAACACACAATATACCACGCACATAAAAGTAACATGCCTATACTATCGACGTGTAGGTGCCACAGTCACATACTGCAATAGCAGAAGCTGGTATACTTCTCTCATTCGTGGTGACAAAAAACATATTCTGAGAATGTTTATTCCCCAATATAAATAGGAAGCGAAGGAAGCGAGTTGCCCAGGAAGTGAAGGGGAAGAAAGAAACTGTCCATTGGTTGACCAAAATTAAAGAAAAATTTGAGTGCAAGGAACGAGCGAGGGAATGAAAAATCCTTGGCGTCCCCAAAAATGATGATAAATATGATGAGCTAAGTACAAAGGCTTTGTCTTTGCATTCTCAAGTTCGTTTTCCACTTCCCAGAATGAGAATTGGTTGCATAGTTAAGTGCCTATTACAAGAATGCCTTCTTTACTTGAGGTGTTCAAATTCTGAAATTGAGGTTTCAGGAATGTAATTAAATTGTATAATTATATATTAATAATTTTTCTGTGTAACTTACAACAACAGTATAGCCTCGTGCTTTATTTTGTGTCAACTCATCCATTTGACACCAAAATCAAGCTTTACAAAAGGAAAAACTTTATCCACCACGACATATTTACAGGACACTTTTAAGACAATATCCAATAATCATCATCATTATAAGAATTACTGTAGATGGTGCTGATTTCGGCCACCCCAGGAAAAAAAATGATAAGAATAATACTTCTAACCTTGAAGCAGAAATTTCAGGTTCTGAAGACCCTCTGCAGAAATGCACCTTCGAACTCTGGGTCTCTGCACCACGACAGGAGGTGGTGGCTCGGAGTGAAAACAAACCATCACAACTGTCAAGTTGTCTGCAGCCCCTCGCTTTTTGGCTTCATTTACAATATCTTTGCAGCACAATTTCACATTATTGTGTTCTTGGAGTCTCCTCCTAGCAAAGTCCACTGCGTTTTGGCTTCTAAAAAAGTCCCATATTCCATCACTGCCTATTATCAAGAACTCATCTTCTTTCATTAGGGTCATCAATTTAAGTTCTGGCTCAGCAATTAAAGGTCCGCTATTTTCCCCCTCCAGTCCTTTGATATGCCAGTTTCCTAATGCCCGAGTTACACCTAACAGCCCGTTCAAATATCCTTCATCATCAATGAATCCCCCAAGTGATTCAATGCGCGCCCTTTCATTAACACAACAAGGTCTGTGATCCTTTGACATCTCTATAGCAACTCCATGGCGAGATAATACAGCCCTACAATCTCCCGCATTTGCTACAAGTAATGATCTGTTCAAAATTGCACAGCATAAGGTACAAGAAATAACTAAATATTTCGACCCAGGGCTATAGTTATCAACATTTTCGGCAAATGCATTACATAAGAAGAAATGATAAGACAAAAACTATAACGATGTATATTTGTACACCATGAAATATTGGACATCAAGATTTTAAATTCAACACACAGTCACACTTACCGGCCAAATATCATTGCAGTAAGCGCAGTTGTGCCAGAGGACAGAGTAGCCTCAATCGAGCAAGATCTTGCAAAGGCAGTGTCAGTCTCCACAAAAGATCTTGTGACCACTTTCTCAAGTTTTAATGGAAAATCGGCATCCTCAACAATGATTCTTGGTAAGTGGTCACGTACAAATTCTGCAGCACCTTTTCCTCCATGTCCATCAAACACCTGCCCCATATGAACAAACAGCTAAAACATCTGAATTTAAACAAAATGGCCTTAAATTCTTTCTTTTAGTGATAATTTACAACAAACGACATCAGGAATAGTCGTTTAGTTGTGAATAGGCAAAAAAGTCAGATGTCAAATATAAAGGTTAAAGAACTTACACCATAGAAGGAGACAGCCTCATCTCCATGTATACCGTTACCAAAATTCACAGCCAAGTCTGGAATACAAATGTGAGTGTCCTCCATGTCCTGCCGTCCTCCAATATCTGACCACCCCCCAGACCGAAGGGCAGGAAGGAAGTTATTCAACACTATGTGTTTCCTGTCATTTATGGCTGCATCTTCGCAAATGCTTTCCAGCTGGAGAGAAAAGAAGATAAAAATTAACAGTTAGAGAAAGAGCTCTTATTTATGCCAGCAAAGCAAAAGGGGGCTGTCTGGAGACAAATTTAACTTGCTACTTATCAATTTTCTCTTCTATAAAAGAAGCTAGCCATGATATTTCTAGTGTATAATGATAGCGCTTTTGGAGAGGAAAAGAAAAATTGTCAGATATAAAAAACAATTCAAAGTAGATAGAGATAACACCAGCAAGCACAATAATCAAGAGCTGGAATCTGATGGCAGTGGAAATTGTTGTAATATTAGAACACGACTGAAGCACATTATTGTACTGTTCACATTAATATGTTATGGAGCAGTGTACTGGATATGCAAATATGCCTTTAGAATGCAAAGGAACCTTGATACTTCTGGTGTGCACCGACCAAAACAACTTGAACACCGTAGATAAAAGAAGGGTGATACTTGAATATTGGAGTGCCATCTCGGCAGATTTAGAGCATATCTATTAACTTGGAAAAACAAAACTATGTTTATATGCACAGTCTGATAAATTGAGAAGGAGAAAAGACAAGTAGAACAACTTCTTCTGTTGGGATCCATATATATGGGTTAGTCTATTTATAGATTTTCTTGCACTTGTTATATCTCTTCATTGTGCCTCTTCTATTTAAAATCTGATTCATATCCACGAGTACATAATGCACCACTAGCACACCACATCCTCCCTGACTACATAAAGATCAAATCTCTAGATAATTCTTTCATGTCTGCTAAAATATTGTGATTTGGCGTCTACAGATGAGTTAATTAAAGATTAATATTTTCCTCAAATTCCAAAGGAAAATATATTTAGATTTTAGCCCTTTTAAAAGGAAATTGCACACACTCAAAGAGTCCCAAACATCTCGGCTAAGCCTTTCAAGATGATTAGATAGTATTGGACAGAGTTGAAAACAAAAATAAGCCAAAAATCTTGTAAATTATTTATCACCTAGAACAATCCTTTTTATCACAAACAGTGAAACTGAAGAGAACATTAAGCTAGGAATAATTACAGAAAAATTACACTAACCTAAACATTAACCTTCAAGTCATGTACCTAGGAACTGAATTAATCAAATGAGGAAACAAAATCTTCACTCGTATACGAAAATTCAGAACTGATAAAATCAGGCAAAACCTAACAAAAATCAACACATCATACCAAAGAAAACATGATTTCAATCATATGGGGCAACAGGTATTAGAAAAATTAAATGAAATTAAAACAAATAGCCATGTAATTCAAGAGAAAAACAGATTATTTTCCACTTACTGGAACTGAATTTTTCGTAGAGGCATTATCAAAAGCCGACGAGTTCTTGTCCCGATTCTGATTCTGGGCAGTGACGAAATCAACTTGAGAATGCAACGATGAAGTCTTTATGCCTGTTTCGTCATCAATTTTGGGATTTTCCACTCCCACTCCCTCTGTCTCTTGCTCTGCACCTTGAACACACATTTTCTCTCTATTTTTGGTCAATAGATGGACAGTTGCTCTCTTCCTCTTCGCTTCTGTGCAACTTGCTGGAATATACACGAAAATTATTTGGCACTAATACTCACTATTTATATTGGAAAACGAACATTCTGGGAATATGTTGTTTGTGGTCTAAGCGTATACCAAGATTGTATCCTCTGCTATATGTGACTGACTTTGTGGTTATATAAATACTTCATAGTTTCTTGAGTTTGTCAGTGTGTGTGTGAGAGAGACGACAGATCTTTGTTTTTTTCCTTTTTATGCTTGCGAAAAGCGTGGCTGCAACTGTGAGTTGTGCGTACTTTTCTTTACTAATATGAAGTTAGGAGAATAATATATTTTTCAGTCTATATCATAATTATTTGACATTAATATCGAATTAATTGAATTTATTAAATGTGGTCGTCCATATTGATGTTAGATAGTATTTTTTTTTTTTTTCATTTTCTAATTCTTTCTAAACAAAATCGAGTTTATCGAACCAACCAACGTTAATAACATAAAACTATTATCACATTAATGTTGTTTGGTTACTTGTTGGTGTCATGTTTTGTGTGCTCGAGCACAATAATCATTGAAGAAATTGAAGTTTGTGAGGGAAAGATAAAGGATCGAGATTTAAACTTGGACCATGTACAGTGCCAATTTTCTCCAAAAATAATGCATTCTTTCCATTTCAAGTGTGCCCCATCCGTTGACAATCAATTTGAAATAGAAAAGAATCAGGGTATGTTTGATGGATATTACTAAGGAAATAATATATTTTAAATAGTGATATGAAAGAAAATATGTTGTTAAAAAATAAGAAAAAATTATTGATGTGATGAAAAATATTATTTTATTGAAAAATGTGTAATTAAAAATGAATTTTCAAAAAATGTGTACAGAATACAAGCTCAATGTATGTTCAAAATTATTGAACTTTTAGATGTGGATGGTCAGAAAGAAGTGGAAGTAGTGAGTTGGTAGGTGAAATGAATGCAAAGTGAACGCTTCAAGGGTAGGTTTGTGAAAAGGACTTTGCTATGGTAACATAATGGGTTATCAAATTTTTGATCGAATCGTCACATGGCGCCCCCTATTGTTATGGCACATATTATGATAAAGTAGAATAATCCTTTTAATAAAATGAAATTGCATAATGGGCAACAAACATGCCCTTAGTCGATTTTTTTTTTCTATAACAATACAAGCCACAAGACAATTAAATCAAATGAAAGGTAGATTTTTTAAAAATAATTTTTCTTCAAAAAAAAATTAAAGATAGCGATAAATTATATTTATTTAGTCTTTAAAATTGAGTTACTTATGACTTAAATTTGAATTTCACTATCATCAATTTATGAAAAATTATCGTTAGTGCCTTTGAACAGGTTTGACATAACATGTAAAAAGCATGTTTAAAATAACACTGAAATAAATGAACGTGTTGATACGCTAAACAAAATATATTATACATAAATAATAAATTTATTACATTTAACTTCATCGATCTTGTTTTATTTTATCCAATAGAATGTAGCAAATCTAACTAAAAAAAATTAAAAAAATTAAAATGATATATAGAATGTGAATCTACTTCGCCCAATACCTCCAAAAAAGGAGATTGTAGGTGATTGCGTGATGTCTAATTTGATAGGAATCTTTTTTTATTTTAAGATTACAGTTTATTTTATTGGTAATGATCGTGCCACGAATTCAAAAATGAAATTATTTATACAAAAAAAAAATACTAAAATATGAAAAGGATGGTGATGCAGAGACAGAGACATGATAGATTTCTATTTTGGGGCCTTTTGAAAAATGGAATGCAAATAGGATATTTTTAGTTTGTTTGGTATAGCTCAAAATTCAATTAAAATTGAAAATATAGTCTTTTTTGGTCATACTCGTTTAATAAAAATCAACAATAACGATTAATTTTTCAATTTTAATCACCACCGAACACGCCATTTATTAGGAAAAAAAAAAAATCTGATCTCAGATTTTTTGGTCCAGTACTGTTTTGATTGGTCCACTCAAAGTGCATGTCGAGTCACATGTTACAGGGCCAAAAGGTACTTTTGTGTAACATCTTTTAAATTTCTTTCTGGTCTCTTTTTATGAAGGATTTTGCTAGTTACATTTTTGTACATAAAGAGATACGTAACACTCATATGAAGTGGATTCCACTCATGTAATTGATCCAAACGAGAAGCAATCATGTCACATGTATACCGTCTTTTACGCCACTTTTATATTGTGTCATAGGATATGACAAAATATCATTGTACAGTTTTTAAAAAAAAATAGTTTTTCCATCCACAATTTTTAAAAAACAAAGACAATACT
>CM032641.1:24462092-24594371 GCA_019097785.1 Fraxinus excelsior
TTCACTATATAAACCACAAAAAAGTTTCCTAACCTTCCTATGTGGGATACGCGTTTGACAATTTTCAATAAATCAAATTATTCACTAGTTTATAGTTTCAAGTGGATTACTTTAACATCAAATATTTCATTCAATTTTAAATGATTTTCGATAAATAAATATATCAAGTTAGTCACCTCGCGGGGTGAAACGTGAATATTCTTGGTCCTGTTAAAATCGAAGTACGCGTCCCACTAAAATTGGGCTCAAAGTTGACCTATATTACTAATTAGTAAACTATTTCCAATAATCTCAAATATGAATGAAATATGTAAACATTTTCCAAACAACAACATCTGATATGTTTTTTGAAGTATAAATAAAGAAAATTGTATTTGGATAAGAGTCACTTTGAACTTTCCCTAGTAAAATATATCGGATTTATGTGGCCAAACAGCAGTAAGATACTTTGAACAGCTAGCCGTTCGTGTAAACATAGACAATAGAAGTCATACAGTTCCCTTAGAGTACAAATGATTTTCACGTTTGTGTCTATTTTGATCTTGGACACCTCCTGATTCATGAGTATTTTTTAGAGAATTTATCTTCACATAACTCTCTTAGAAGCGGCCTCTTCTTACCCACATAGATTATCTCCATAAAAAGTATTCTACTATACTCCACTTGAACGAATCAAGATATAGAAATCATTAGAAGCATAACTTAATCTATTTCGCGGTATTCAGGCACTAACTCATCATAGGAATGGGTATGAGTAAAAATTCTCCCCAATTATCCTATTGAACCTAAATTTTGGAATTTTCAGTCAACTAGGTTGGGTTGCCATTGTGGAAAATTTTGATTATTTTATCGATTTTAACCACATTCCCTTCAATGAACTTTTAACTTACTCGCTCGTCAAACCTTTAGTTAGCGGATACAATATTCTCTTTTAATTTCACATAATCTATAGAGATAATATCAATAAAGAGCAATTCTCTAACGATGTTGTGTCTACGAAGTATATGTCGAGATTTACAGTTATACATAGCATTTTGTGTCCTTCTAATATGGATACATATAGTAGGCACATGTTTTATCCAACATGGAATATCGTCTAGGAAGTTTCGTAGCCATTCTGTTGACCTATGGTTGATGTCTCGTTTTAATTATCACAAACAAATTGTGTTTATTGCTAACAAATTAAATTCAAGAGTTGATAGTTGCTAAATTGACAAAAAGAAATGACACATACATCAAAAATCAAGAGATATGCACATAGATGATTGATCAAGAATTCACGTCAAAATCACTCTTGAAGAAAGTCGAGGTCGAAGCTACATTGAAGAATTCATTCAAGAAAACAAGAGCCAAACTTTGAAACGAGATTATATACTTATCTTGTTAGCAAAAATGTAAAGGTACTAACACTTCGATATACGGTACGAATGATATGAGCTCAAGAATTTTCCATTACAAAAGAATGGGTGCATAAAAAATCGAGGATTTTATAAAATTGAAAAATGATTTTTCAAAATAAAATTTGTGACTTTTAAAATAATATTTCAAGGTGAAAAATGCTCGGGAAAAGACCTTACTTTTCAAAAGTTTTCAAAAATGAGCAAAACAATAAAAAAAGTCAACCGCCACCTTAGGGGCGGTTGATCGACGACGGTCGATCGGTTCCAAGAGGCGGTCGACCGGTTTTCAAACGGTAACTCTTCTTTTGACCGTTATAACTTTCTTTTTGACCGTTCAACGATCATTTTAGTCTACTGAAAATTGGCGGTCGATCGGACCGATCATCCAGCTTGACGAGATGTTTAACATTCTTCACATCTATAAATACCAACTCATTTCTCATTTATTATAACAAACTAAGAGCATTTATTTGAGATCTTTGTGAGACAAAAGTTGCATAAATTTCTCACTTCATTCATTATTTTCAAATCTAACTCTTGAGCCTCATTTGTTCATATCTATAAAAGCGTTAGCCTAATTCTCTTCTTGTACTCAACCTTGTATTCTATCATTCATCAAGAAGAGAATATTTCACTTGTAAACTCATTTGAAAATGTAGGTCAAGTTGAGGTCCCGAAAAGCTCAACATTGTAAAAGGATCGGTGCTCCTTGGTTGTAAGTCACCGAAAGTGTTATAAAGGGTTGGATTGCACCATAAGTCAATCAACATAGTGAAAAAGACATTGCTCGTGACGGAGAGCTTGGTAACAGGGGACGTAGATCACTGCGTTGGATCAAACCTCCATATTACATCGTTTGCACTATCTAACCCTTTTACTTAACGTCTTTACTTTGTGCAAGTTTATATCAATTATCTACGTGTCTACTTGTGTTTAGTTTATTTCATTATCGTTTGTGTGATCATTTGATTTAAAATCTTGTGTAGTTAACAAAAAAGATTTAAAAACCAATTCACCCCCCTCTTGGTTAGCCAATCTTGAGCTTTCACATTCGGCTTCTTCCCCAGCTTTATCTGACGCAATGAATTCATATTCCAACATTGATCTAGCTATACATGTTTGTTTTGAAGATTTTCATCATATTGCAGCACCTCCCGTGTAAAGACATATCCATTTGTCGACTTGGTGTCTTTAGTATCTAATATCCAATTTGCATCGCAATATTCTTCAAGTACTGTTGGATATCTCGAATAGTGCAGTCTGAAATTCTTGGTACTTTTTAAATTCTCTAAAACTCTAACAATTGCCCTCCAGTGCTCGAATTACTCATATATCAACTTAGCCTACTAATAGAATAAGTAATGCCAGGTCAAGTGCAATTCATGATATACATTAAATTGCTAATAATATGAGAATATTTCAATTGAGACTTGTTATCACCACTGTTAGAAAACGAGATGCATACTAGCCTCTATTGGTGTTTTCATAGGAACGATATCATATTTCTTGAACTTATCAAAAAAATTCTCAATGTAGTGTGATTGAGATAATATGAGACCATCCGATGTTTTTCAATTCCTAATATAACATCGACGACCACCTCCAAGTCCTTCATTTGAAACTTATTTGTTAACATCCTTTTAGTAGTTTGAATTATGATATCATTGTTATCCATAATCACCATGCCATCTACGTACAAGCATATCATGACATATAGTGGCGGACCCAGCCTCGAAGCCAATAAGATATGCGTCTCTCCTTCCAAAAACTATTGGTACCACTTGAAATCCAAACCCAAAACTTTCACTATATAAACCACACTAAAATTTCCTAACTTTCTTACGTGGGAGAAGTGTTTGGTAATTTTTAATACATCAAATTCTTCAATAGTTTATAGTTTAAAGTGGCATAGAACGCAAATATACTTTACATCAAATATTTTATTCAATTCTGATTGATTTTCGATAAATAAATATATTATGTTAATTGTTGGAAAGTTCTAACATAATTGGGGCCACACGTAACGTATTAAAATGTGTGGTGCTATTATTTAAAGTTTATTAGTCAATTAAAGTGATCTACCTGACACGACCCGTCCCGAATCACCCTAGTGGACCCGAAACGTGACGTGCGCCGATGGTAGATGCTGACTAGATGTCAGATCCACCACCAAGGCTGACTATGAGTTGCTACAAAATATCAAATATCACATGTTTATGAAAAATAGCGTAATGGGCCTAAAATAAATATTTTATGCTCTCCCAGAAATGCACCATGTCGTGTGGCTATAACTCTGAAATCATCAGGCTCCTTCAACCCATCATGAACCAATACTACCTGTAAGAAAAATTGTGGGAAAATATATGAGCTAATAGCTCAGTGAGTGGATAAGTTCAAAAAGAATTATACCTTTCCATTTGCACCTTTATACAATTTTTATCGAAATCAAACGGAAATCATTTAACAATCCATTGTATAATTACAACAATAATCAAGACGTGAGACATCTCCTAACATCGAAAAATATCATCTAATAATCATGATATACATCAACTCAAATCCATATCACCATCTCGTCTCATCACATGTAATCAACCAAAAATGTACCCTCTGATTAAAATATATAATCCGCCCCTCGGGCTAATTACTTTCGTCACGACCCGTAGGCCCCTCCGTGATCGAAAGTGGGTCTCAAAGACCTCTTATAATCAATACTAGAACACGCACAAAGCCACTCAGTGAACTATAGATACACGATCAGACCCCTTCATCCACGGTCAATACCCCTCAGTGTAGTATAGAACACGGCCAAGGCTACTCCGTGAACTAGAATAAGTATATAATCATGGGTACTTTTCTGGTGGATTTCAATATCACGTGTGTCACATTTCAAGTCACAAATAATCCATACACAATCTTTAAAATCCATACAAACCATAATGAAGGAATATTTCCAAATCAAACATGTAATTGTACAATTAATTCACTTAATTGCACAAAATGAATAATAATATAATTAATTAGCAATACTTGGAAAATACTTGAGTTTTTCCCACTCACAAGCTATGTACGAGGCGATTGCTTGATAGACTATCTCGATCCCTATGCCACCTGATATAATACGAATAAATTGATTCGGGTCAAAACTCAATTCACAATTTTAATAATAACAATAATAGGATAACCATCTCAATTGTCTTAGTAATCCATTTTCATTTACTTGTTAAATTTCATCCCTTATATAACCCATACATCATCTGCCAATGAATACATATAAATTCCCATATTGGTTCCAAATTCGTAATAAAGTAACAGGAAATATTTCTTTCCGTTCACTCTATCCAATTTAATTGCCTTCCAGAATCTGCCCCTCTTTCAATAGGCTTCAACTGCACGTGGTTCTTCACCCCCAACACAATTCCATTAGCACAGTTTAATTCCACAGCATATCAATCTAATTTCCTGTAATTCTGATTTTTTTTTGGTTCACGCTAGTATATTACTCAAATCTAATTAATCACATCATAAACGCATTTCCTGAATTTCAATATTTCTTATTCCATTTTCATATTTAATTCCTCTCCCTAATTGACGACATATTCTGCCCCCTTTGTTTATTGAGCAAAAACTATCCCATTTCTTCATCTCTAGAAATAATAGACAACATTTAATATCGCCCCAAAAGTTAAGCTAAAGACTGATGATTTTTAGTTCACTATTAGCATACCCCAATTAATTCATGAAATCATTTCCTACTCTTACCTAATGAAGTAACAAACATAGAATAAATTCCAGCAATAGGTATGTCCCAGCTTAACTTTCCTTTTCTTTTTTCTTTTTCTTCTTCCCTGTCTCTCGGTCTCTATCTATCTTTAGACTCTTTTGTCTTTGTGTGTAGTTGGGTTGTATATAATGAGATTAGGATAAATGGGTTTGCTTAATATATCCACTCCACCGCCTCTCCGTCGTGCAGTTTCTGTCTCTGTGTGGTGTATGTATATCAATTGAGAAATGGATAATTGGTTATATCCATGCCACATGTAATCCACTCAATCCTATAATTGCAAAGGAAACCCCTCTTCTTCAATTGACATTACATTAGACCTTAACTTCCATTGGATATAAAATTTAACCCTCTTACTTCTAATTACATACAAGTAAACCTCCAAAATAATTTAAATTTTTTTTTTTTTTATCCACCTTAAACCTTCAAGTATTGTCGATTTGTAAAATAACCCCAATAAAATAATTTATTCCATTTAAGTCCCGAGTTGACTTTGACTAAATAATTCCTTGAATTTGACTATAAATGAATGGAGTGTAACAATCTTACCCCCTTCAAAGAATTTCGTCCTCGAAATTCAATCGACTAAAATTCGAACACACAAGGGTATAAAGCACCCATAATAAATGATTCCTCCAGCCACCACTAACTAGACTAAATTTTATTATTTGATACCTTGCATCTTATATCATAATTGAACTATCCTCCGATCAAATCTTATATCACAATTTATTTATTTTCACGAACCAATGGTTACATAACAAGACCGAATAACATTCCTTCACCAATTTGATCATAATAAATACGTCCTGGATATATTTCAATATCATATATAACCTCAATTATCGCTACTTATCTTTAGTTCCTTTATGTCAATCCCATGCAAAATAGATAATTATCACAGTCCTCTTTAATTAATAAACTATAGTTGATAGCCTATCCTCTGAACTTGTCTTCATAGTGCCTGATTTTATATTAGAAGGAATTTCTCAATGTAATAAAGTTACACCACTCTCTACAACTAAGTCAAAAATAATGCTCAAACCCCACCATATAATTAACAATCTTATCTAAATGTAATTTTATAAATCTACTGACTATATCGTTTGAAAAGAATCTTGTAACATTTATCATAAAAATATACCTTAACTTCAGTGATCGATAAGTATCGATGTCTTTTGCAAGGTGATAACACCACATTCCTAAATTCAACCCCGATATAACCCTTTAAATCATATTTTAATCATGCCTCTTCAACAATCTATCGTATAATCCATAATTCATCATTTTACTTCAAATCACTTTATAAACGTTAACATAATCCATTATCATAAATCAAACCCTTATCAACTTTAGATACAAGGGTAAATATTTCCTCAAGATTTAATGTGACAGCAAAACTTTTTACATTTCTAAACCCACACCATTTTGGTACTCTTCCTTTCCATGAAAAGACCATAATAACATTTAATCCATTATAATTCGACTCTGTTATTCCCTAAAGAGGTCATTGACTTATTGCCAAGGCATAAGCTTTCCTGTATACTGCATAAAGATCTTTAACTAAGATAATGTAACCAAATGAGACCATTCCACAATTAAGTAAAAGTTACATCTTATAATCACCCTAGACTTTAAAATATCCAACAAATCATCCATATATTCATAGGGAATAAATCTCCTTAAGGGGGAATATTTTGTTCATGATCCAAAAATACAATCAAATATAATCCAAAAATTACATCAATAATAAAAAAAAAACACCTTAACTTCAAACTTTGGCTCGAACTTCCCAATTGTACGTAAAATAAAAGAAAAAGCCAATGAATGGCCATGGTAAAATTAACTAATTTAATAACCCAAGTACATCACCGCCTTATATTGTTATAAGACACCCATCACATTCATTTACTTGTTATCTACCTATCATGTTGTGATCATGTAACCTTGTCATTTATCGTCATATCGAATAACCCCAACATTTAATGGTATCCATTTTCCTTAAGATCACAAACTAACAGTCTCCATATTTATCACGTAAAACTTTCACACATCAATATACAACCAAAATTTCACATGTCAATTTCCCAATCTCAATAAATTCCTACTCTAGTATTCTTTACTCCCTTTTTACATAAACATATTTGAATGCACACATCCATTTAATCACATTCCTTAAACCAACAAATTATCCCTATAATGAGTAATCGTTTTGTCTTTTTCAATTTCTCATCATATAGCATAAGTATACACTATCATGATTTCTACCATCTTCCCACATATGTGGCCACAAATCACCACAAAATTTGATAACACTACTGATCATTTGGCTTCCCAAGATAATTGAAATTCCTCACTGATTGTCACCCATTACAAAGATAATATCATTCCCTTCTATTCATCGTGCAAACTATAACCAAAGATTTTCCAGTATCTAAACTAAATGGGCATATAATCTCACATACACTTCGGTACTTAGGTCACTACGTACCCTATTCTTTTAAAGCACTCTTAAATGGTACTAAGTTACATACAACACTGTACCAATCCAATAACTTATAATATTGTCAACTATTAGATTATTGCAATTGGCATACATACATAATAGTGGTTTCTGAATTCATTAAAACATTCTTCTACCAGTTTAGGATCTCAACATTCTAGTAGCAAGAGTTTCAGAGCCTGTGATTCCCGCCACCACGACATGTGACCATATATACTAACTATGCATGATATGCCAATGCATGAATTATGAAAACTTTAAAAACCATGCTCTGATACCACTTGACACGACCCGTCCCGAATCACCCTAGTGGACCCGAAACGTGACGTGCGCCGATGGTAGATGCTGACTAGATGTCAGATCCACCACCAAGGCTGACTATGAGTTGCTACAAAATATCAAATATCACATGTTTATGAAAAATAGCGTAATGGGCCCAAAATAAATATTTTATGCTCTCCCAGAAATGCACCATGTCGTGTGGCTATAACTCTGAAATCATCAGGCTCCTTCAACCCATCATGAACCAATACTACCTGTAAGAAAAATTGTGGGAAAATATATGAGCTAATAGCTCAGTGAGTGGATAAGTTCAAAAAGAATTATACCTTTCCATTTGCACCTTTATACAATTTTTATCGAAATCAAACGGAAATCATTTAACAATCCATTGTATAATTACAACAATAATCAAGACGTGAGACATCTCCTAACATCGAAAAATATCATCTAATAATCATGATATACATCAACTCAAATCCATATCACCATCTCGTCTCATCACATGTAATCAACCAAAAATGTACCCTCTGATTAAAATCTATAATCCGCCCCTTGGGCTAAGTACTTTCGCCACGACCCTTAGGCCCCTCCGTGACTGAAAGTGGGTCTCAAAGACCTCTTATAATCAATACTAGAACACGCACAAAGCCACTCAGTGAACTATAGATACACGATCAGACCCCTTCATCCACGGTCAATACCCCTCAGTGTAGTATAGAACACGGCCAAGGCTACTCCGTGAACTAGAATAAGTATATAATCATGGGTACTTTTCTGGTTGATTTCAATATCACGTGTGTCACATTTCAAGTCACAAATAATCCATACACAATCTTTAAAATCCATACAAACCATAATGAAGGAATATTTCCAAATCAAACATGTAATTGTACAATTAATTCACTTAATTGCACAAAATGAATAATAATATAATTAATTAGCAATACTTGGAAAATACTTGAGTTTTTCCCACTCACAAGCTATGTACGAGGCGATTGCTTGATAGACTATCTCGATCCCTATGCCACCTGATATAATACGAATAAATTGATTCGGGTCAAAACTCAATTCACAATTTTAATAATAACAATAATAGGATAACCATCTCAATTGTCTTAGTAATCCATTTTCATTTACTTGTTAAATTCCATCCCTTACATAACCCATACATCATCTGCCAATGAATACATATAAATTCCCACATTGGTTCCAAATTAGTAATAAAGTAACAGGAAATATTTCTTTCCATTCACTCTATCCAATTTAATTGCCTTCCAGAATCTGCCCCTCTTTCAATAGGCTTCAACTGCACGTGGTTCTTCACCCCCAACACAATTCCATTAGCACAGTTTAATTCCACAGCATATCAATCTAATTTCCTGTAATTCTGATTTTTTTTTGGTTCACGCTAGTATATTACTCAAATCTAATTAATCACATCATAAACGCATTTCCTGAATTTCAATATTTCTTATTCCATTTTCATATTTAATTCCTCTCCCTAATTGACGACATATTCTGCCCCCTTTGTTTATTGAGCAAAAACTATCCCATTTCTTCATCTCTAGAAATAATAGACAACATTTAATATCGCCCCAAAAGTTAAGCTAAAGACTGATGATTTTTTAGTTCACTATTAGCATACCCCAATTAATTCATGAAATCATTTCCTACTCTTACCTGATGAAGTAGCAAACATAGAATAAATTCCAGCAATAGGTATGTCCCAGCTTAACTTTCCTTTTCTTTTTTCTTTTTCTTCTTCCCTGTCTCTCGGTCTCTATCTATCTTTAGACTCTTTTGTCTTTGTGTGTAGTTGGGTTGTATATAATGAGATTAGGATAAATGGGTTTGCTTAATATATCCACTCCACCGCCTCTCCGTCGTGCAGTTTCTGTCTCTGTGTGGTGTATGTATATCAATTGAGAAATGGATAATTGGTTATATCCATGCCACATGTAATCCACTCAATCCTATAATTGCAAAGGAAACCCCTCTTCTTCAATTAACATTACATTAGACCTTAACTTCCATTGGATATAAAATTTAACCCTCTTACTTCTAATTACATACAAGTAAACCTCCAAAATAATTTAAATTTTTTTTTTTTTTATCCACCTTAAACCTTCAAGTATTGTCGATTTGTAAAATAACCCCAATAAAATAATTTATTCCATTTAAGTCCCGAGTTGACTTTGACTAAATAATTCCTTGAATTTGACTATAAATGAATGGAGTGTAACACTACCAAAGATGAAATTTGACTATTGGGTATTAGGTTTCATGGAATTAAAGTGTAGAGACCGAATGTTTGTTTCAAATTGATGAAGGGCTGATTTGAAGCAAATGAAAGATAATGACCATTCATTATCTTATTCCTATTAAAGGGGTTATGGTCCCCAATTGTTGGTGTTCTTCAAGCTTCTCTACATCCCCATCAATGGAGAGCAAATTTGATAAGGAGATCACCAATTAATTGGAAGATCATAACCAATTCCGGCGAAGAATCAGACACCTATGGATCTATGGTTCAAGGTACGCTTCCGTTTTCATTTTGATATTCTCATTAATTTAAACATGGATGATTACAAGGTTGGTTATTGATTATTTTAGATCAATAATCCTTAATATATTTTCTATCAAGTGGTATCAGAGCCGATCCATTGTTAAATTCTTGAGAAATTGAATTTTGAATTTTGAAATTTTATGGATTATATGGTTTTCCTGTTATTTTATGCAATTTAGATTTATTAGTATATGAATCTAGCATGAATTTATGTGGATCTTGATAATATTAAGGTTTTCTTCTTTATCAAGAAAATTCGAATTTGAAATAAAGTGTTTTTTTCAGATCTATTGAAAACAATAAAAGATTTCAAGTTTAAAAAATATATATATTTTTTGGGCTGCCGGCAGCACTCGCTGCCGGCGTTCAACAGTGAGGCGCTGCTGTTACGTTGGCTGCCAGTAGCGTTCCACGCTGCTGGGTGGTCGGAGGGGCTGTCGTTCGGCAGCCCCTGCCACTTTTGGCTCTTGGCGGTGCCGGGTGAAAGAGGAAGATCAAGGTTTTCGGTTTGGAAGTTTTTGGGGTGGGGGCTTGGGCTGAAAATTTGAAGTTTTGAAACCCTTGCTTGCAATTTAAGGATTAGGGTTAAATTTTAAGTTTCAGCCCCTAAGGTTTAAAGTATATTCAAGTTGGGCCTTAAGGTTATGGGTTTTAATTACTCAACCCCCTAAAGTTTAAAGTTCAACATATTGGGCCTTTGAAAGTTCTGGGTTTAATAATTCAGCCCCCTGAAGTTATGAAATTAATTAATTTGGGCCATTTAAGTTCTGAATTTTATAATTAAGCCCCTGAATGTTCATAATTGATTTAAATTGGCCCCTAAAGTTTCTAATAATTGATTTTTGACTTCTAAACTTTCCAATAATTTATTAATTGACCCATAAAGTTTTGAACTATTAAGTTTTGGGTCCCTAAAGTTTTCAATAATTAATTATTGGTCCCTTAAGTTTTGAATTAATTGATTTTGACCCCTAAAGTATTGAATTATTAACCCTTAGGCCCTTAAAGTTTCAAGATAAATACAATTAAGTATTCCGCTTTTCAAATATTGGTATGAAGGACTCATTTGAGTATATAATATTCGAAAGTGAATTGATTGAAGCAATATGTTGCCAAAGCAACCTCTCTTGTGGAAATTAATTAATTTAGAATATTAGAAGGAATTCGTGTGTATGCTTGTTCATGCGGATATTAGCCAGCCAAAGGAATGTTAATATTTGGCCGAATTGTATGCACACTTGTGGTGGTAAACGTGTGACAATTATAAGGTTTCCATGTGAATAATAAATCAATTCAAAGATGAGTTTATTATTTGACAGGATTTATTGTCAATGTTTGATCACTACATCAAGAGTACCACTTACAGTTAATATTACTGTCCAAAGACTTGATATTAATAATGTGTTAGGTATCTTGAGATGAGACGTGCCATTATTTGAATAACTTACTTGTTTATACGGATTCCAATGTGAACATGTTAATTGAGAATAAATTCTCTATTCAGTTAATCCATCCACTTCTGCTATATATGTCAACATCAACTCCATTCCGGTGCTAAACAGAACAAATTTTAAGTATTGGAAAGAGAACATATTAATTGTTCTTGGCTGCAAAGATCTAGATCATGTGCTCCAGATTGAGCAACCCGCTTCTCTTACGGAAGAAAGTTCATCTAATGGAAAAGGGAACTTTGAGAAGTGGGATCCCTCAAATCGCATGAGTCTAATGATAATTTAGCGCAGCATTCCGGAAGCCTTTGGAGGCACAGTATCTGAAGAAGTAACTAATGCCGGTGATTTCTTGCCAAAATGAGAAACGTTTTGCAAAAAAAAAAAAGATAAGGCTGAAACAAGCACGCTTTTGCAAAGCTTGATTTCAATAAAGTATAAAGGCAAAGGAAACATAAGGGAGTACATCATGAAGATGTCTCACATTGCTTCTAAGCTTAAGGCACTAAAGCTCGAGCTGTCTGATGACTTGCTCTTACATTTGGTATTGATTCCGCTTCTTGCACAATTCTGCTGATTAAGGGCAGTTACAACTGTCAAAAGGGGAAAATGGACTCTTAATGAGCTCATTTCCATATTATGTGCAAGAAGAAGAAATGCTAAAACAAAATAAAATTGGCATTACTCACTTGGCAAGTACTTCTAAGGATAATAAAGAATAACAAAGCTGCATTCGGTTCGGTTTAAAATAAACAGCAAAAGCCTGAAAATGATAAATTAAACTGTAACTTTTGTGAAAGTTTGAGATATATAAAGAGAGACTGTACTAAATATCACAATTGGCGTGTAAAGAAAAATACACTTCTCACTTTGGTTTGTTTTGAGATAAATTTAATGTCAATACCTAGACACACTTGGTGACTATATTTCGGTACTACTATTCAAATAAGTGTGTATATGCGGGGTTGTCTGATCTACCAAAACCAATTGATGCTGAAAGATTCATCTATGTGGGGTGATGGCAAATCAGTTAAGGTTGAGGCTATATGGACTTTAGGTTATCATTAAAGGCTGGTTATTATTTGAATTTGAAAGAGACATTTGCGGTACCGTCTTTTGGACGAAATTTGGTTTCTATTTCTACATTAGAAAAATTTGGTTACTCTTGTTCAATTTGAAATAGTCAGGTTGATCTCTTTCTGATAACCTATATCAGTTTAATACAGTTGCCTCTTATAAAGAAATCTTGTATGTGAATCTGCATGGTATTGAACATAAATTAACTAATGAAAATTTTGATTTGTTTTGGCACAAGCAATAAGGTCACTTCTCTCAAAAGAGAATGAAAAATCTTGTGTTAGAAGAAATTCTTGATTTCCTTAATTTTTCAGAATTAAGTGTCTATATCAATTGCATTAAGGAAAAATAAACAAACATAAGGAGATTAAATGCCATATGACTTCGGACGTCTTAGAACTATGGACCATTTCCTTCGGCTTCTTGGAATGGTCAACAGTCATTTATTAAGTTCATAGACGAATTTTTTCACTATAGCTACCTATATCTCGTTTATGAGAAATCCCAAACATTGGACATGTTCAAGGCATACAAGACTGAGATTGAAAATTAACTCAGTAAAAGAATTCATTAAGTCAGATCTTACTATAGTGGTGAATACTATGATAGATATGATGAATCAGGAGAACAACGTTCATTGCCTTTTGCTAAAATTTCTAGAGGAATGTGAAATCATTCCACAATACATCAGGATCGTTTAGTAAAGATCAGTAAAGACTGCAGCTTAAATTCTGAACACAGTTCCAAATAAAGCAATTTTTAAGGGGTTACAATATTTTTAAAGATCCCACTATCAAGTCAATTTTCAAACGGGAAATGTTCGGTTCCTCGAGGATGTAGAGTTTGCGGGGGGAGATAAGGTTATAAGGTTTGTCTTGAATGAAGAATATGTATATAATTCTTCTGTTGCAATTGACAATGATCAGGTTCAAGGACAAATTCTTGCTCCAGATCTTGTTCAAGAAGCAATTTCAGATCAAAACTTCATTACATAATCCCCTATATACAATCAAGAGATTGTTCTAGGAATTCAAACTCAACAACCTCAAGTACAAAGTTATTAAGGAAATTCACTATAAAAGGGAGAAAGACAATCCTGGATGACTTTATAGTCTTTTTCAAGAAAATAAGGATGACATGGATTAGTGAAAGAAGACCTGATCAATCAACTTTTATCAAATCATGCAAAGGAATTACTCTCAAAAGTGGATTGATGCCATGAATAAGGAGTATAAATCTATGCAAGACAATAAAGTTTGAGATCTTGTCCCATTACCAGAAGGTGTGAAACTCATTGGTTGCAAATGGATATTTAAAATCAAAAGGGATTCGAATGGTAATATAGAAAGATATAAGGCTTGTCTTGTAGCTAAAGGGTTTATACAAAAGGAAGGCACGTTTTTCAATGGTGACATTGATGAAACGATCTATATGATACAACCAGAAAATTTTGTGTCGGGAGACCCAAAGAATATGGTTTGAAAATTAAAGAAATCCATCTATGGGCTTAAGTGGGTTTCCCGTTAATGGTATCACAAGTTTCATCAAGTAATTGTCTCATTTGGTTTCGAGATGAATGTTGTTGGTGATTGTGTGTATCACAAGTTCAGTGGGAGTAAACATATATTCCTGATTTTATATGTTGATGACATACTGCTGGCCACTAATGATATAGGCATGTTGCACGAAACTAAGAGATTTTCATCAAGAAGTTTTGAGATGAAAGGTCTTGGTGACGTCTCTTTTGTATTAAGGATTTGGATACATCGGGATTACTTTCGAGGTATTCTTGGATTGTCATAAAATAGCTATATCGATAAAGTATTTAAAAAGTTTGGCATGCAGGACTGTAAATCAGTTGATACCCCTATTGATAAGGGAGACAAGTTTAGTCTCAATTAATGCCTCATGGATAAATTTAAAGAAAAGGAAATACGTAAAATTCTCTATGTTTCAATAATTGAGAATTTAATGTATACTCATGTTTATAAATATCCGGATATAACATTCATTGGAATGCTAGACAGATTTTTAACTAAATTTGGGATGGAAATTCGGAAAGCAGCAATGATGTTATTTAGTATCTATAGAGAACTAAGGATTACATGATCACATTCAGGAAAATCAGACCAATTGGAGATCGTTGGATATTCTGATTATGATCATGGAATTGACTGCAAAATATTGTCACTGGGCTGCATATTTTGGATGGAATTGAAAGGCCATTTAAGTTAAGTTATTATGTGACAACATCAGTCTTCTATTCCAACGGGAACATGACGATGTCAAAATCTAAAGACATTAAGTTCCTAGTTGTTAAGGAAAGAAATCAGAGTGGTTAGATTTCTATGAAGCATATAAAGACAAACTCCATAATCATGAGTCCATTTACTAAATGGCTACTACCCAAAGTCTTTCATGAGTATAATGCTCACATAGGTGATTCATCTTTTGATGATATGTCAGTTTAGTGGGAGTTTGTATTTGGATGTTGTCTGTTTTAGAACATATTTTATCCATGGATATTCGGTTAATTTCAGAAATAAAGTATTCAGTTCAGTTCCACTCTGATTAAAGTTTATGGTTGATCTCACTTAAGAAATAAGGTTGGACCAGTTGAAAATAGACATGGTGGATCACATAACATATAATTTCCATGCTACACTTTCATGATTGATCTATGTCATTTGGTTATATGGGTGTACATGATCATTGATGGATTTAGTCACGTTAAATGTGACGAAAATCGCTTTGATCCTATATCAATATGACTGATGGACGAGATTGTTTGCAATACCCATAATAATAATAATAATAATAATAATAATAATAATAATAATAATAGCAAAAATTTTGAGCTCATAAGGTTATGCACATTTGAAAGGTTACAAGTTTGGTCCAGTGGGAGATTGTTGGAAAATTTTAACATAATTGGGGCCACACGTAACGTATTAAAATGTGTGGTGCTATTATTTAAAGTTTATTAGTCAATTAGAGTGATCTACCAAAGATGTAATTTGACTATTGGATATTAGGTTTCATGGAATTAAAGTGTAGAGACCATATGTTTGTTTCAAATTGATGATGGGCTAATTTTGCATATTTTGGATGGAATTGAAATGTCATTTAAGTTAAGTTATTATGTGACAATAGCAGTCTTCTATTCCAACGAGAACATGACGATGTCAAAATCTAAAGACATTAAGTTCCTAGTTGTTAAGGAAAGAAATAAGAGTGGTTAGATTTCTATGAAGCATATAAAGACAAACTCCATAATCATGAGTCCATTTACTAAATGGCTACCACCCAAAGTCTTTCATGAGTATAATGCTCACATAGGTGATTCATCTTTTGATGATATGTCGTTTAGTGGGAGTTTGTATTTGGATGTTGTCTGTTTTAGACACATATTTTATCCATGAATATTCAGTTAATTTCAAAAATAAAGTATTTAGTTCAGTTCCACTCTGATTAAAGTTTATGGTTGATCTCACTTAAGAAATAAGGTTGGACCAGTTGAAAATAGACATGGTGGATCACATAACATGTAATTTTCATGCTACACTTTCATGATTGATCTATGTCATTTGGTTATATGGGTGTACATGACCATTGATGGATTTAGTCACGTTAAATGTGACGAAAATCGCTTTGATCCTATATCAATATGACTGATGGACGAGATTGTTTGCAATAATAATAATAATAATAATAATAATAATAATAATAATAATAATAATAATAGCAAAAATTTTGAACTCATAAGGTTGTGCACATTTGAAAGGTTACATGTTTGGCCCAGTGGGAGATTGTTGGAAAGTTTTAACATAATTGGGGCCACACGTAACGTATTAAAATGTGTGGTGCTATTATTTAAAGTTTATTAGTCAATTAAAGTGATCTACCAAAGATGAAATTTGACTATTGGGTATTAGGTTTCATGGAATTAAAATGTAGAGACCAGATGTTTGTTCCAAATTGATGAGGGGCTGATTTGAAGCAAATGAAAGATAATGACCATTCATTATCTTATTCCTATTAGAGGGGTCATGATCCCCAATTGTTGGTGTTCTTCAAACTTCTCTACATCCCCATCAATAGAGAGCAAATTTGATAAGGAGATCACCAATCAATTGGAAGATCATAACCAATTCCGGCGAAAAATCAGACACCTATGGATCTATGGTTCAAGGAACGCTTCCGTTTTCATTTTGATATTCTCATTAATTTCAACATGGATGATTACAAGGTTGATTATTGATTGTTTTAGATCAATAATCCTTAATATATTTTCTATCATTAATCACATCACGAAATAGAACCTGCATATGCTTGGTCACGTTAAAATCGAAATACGGGTCCTACTAAAATTGGGGCTCAAAGTTGACCCATTTCACTAATTAATAAACCATTTCCAACATAAAAGTGTAAAAGATTATACTTGATTGCAAAGGATGGGTTTTTGCCACTGGTTTGGTGCTTAAGATCTGCTGTTATAGGTTACATAATTGGACGGTATTAGAATTTAAGAACACTTGCTACTGATTGCAAGTGAAGTGATTCAGTTCCATGGTGGAATTCATGAAAGCAAATTTCTCCAGTTCTTGCAAGAATGGGCCTCCACCTTCTCCTCCCATGCCAAGAAAATCTCTTGTTAGACTGTGATATAATCCATGCAACCCCGAATTCAAGTTAGGGGAAGCCGTCTGACTTTGCGTCCCATCTGTTTGATCATGAAAAGACTGATCAAGGCTGTTCATTCTAGTGCTTGTTGAAGAGGTGAAATTTGAAGCTCCCATCACAGATTCAGTGGGTTTCGCGGTTGAATTCTCCTGTTGTTTGCCGAAACCCTGGTGCATTTCATTTCTATTTTGCACTGAATTGGAATATGATGAAGAAAAAGAATTCATCACTCCTAAAGTGTTCTCGTGTAATGTTGGATTGCTTTTGGTACATCCCATTTGAGCTGCTTTTAGGAGAAGTGCAGTTGCAGACATGGGTGCCGAAGATTTTGCTTGCTGGTTTTGATTTTCAGAATACAGAGAAGTTGGGGAATCAGCCATTAATGTACTCCCTCTGCTAGCTGCCTCTTCCTTTAGTCCTTGTGTTGGTGGTAAAGCCGATAAGGAAAGATTTGCATAATTTCCCATTGAAGATTGACCAAAAACGTTATTGGACGTCATTTGCATCATATCAGGAAATCCACTTGAATTTGAAGGCATAATGAGATTGGAATTGACAGATGAAATATCAATGGGATTGAGCTGAGAATTTGCCAGATCCAACCAAAGCGATAATCTTGGCTTCCCGGTGGATAAGCTGCCATTGTCTAGCCTAAATCCGCCACCGCTAAGATGAGTATTTCCAGTAGAACCAGATAACCCATGAGGCAAATTTGGAGGAGGGTTCATCAGATTCCCATTCAGATCATTTCTGAAGTTCAAATTGTTGGCTCCAATAGAGTTCATTCTTGCAGTGTCTTCAGCCAAGGCATCACAGAAAGCTCTGTGAGTGATGAAACTATCTTTCCTGTAAGATTTTTAAATAATTATTACCTGATAATTTTCTAGCAATAAATTCAAATCTCGAAAGTGTGCAATTAATTAAAGTTGGGACAAATCCATGAGCATTTATTTCTACCAGATATTCCCAAACAAAGAACATAGATTCAGGAATTAAATACCTGGAAAAGAGTGTTCCACAGTCACACTTGTACTCCCTGCTACCACAAGTCTTAGAATGAGCTTTCCAATCCGAATGAACTGCATATTTCTTTGAACATTTCTCGCATTTCCATTTCTTCTCGCCATGCTTTCTGCTGAAATGCTTCTTGATGCCGGTGAGGTCTCCGAGTGCTCGGGCCGGGTCGTGGTGAACGCAGGTCTTTTCTGGGCATATGTAAACCTTCTTCTTGACTTGATCTTTGTTAGTTCTTTGCTTAAGCTTCCATGGGAGATTGTGGCCCCTTCTGTGAAGCTGCAAATTTTGTTCCCTTTGGAAACCTTTGTTGCAGATTTCACAGATAAATCTATTAGAGGCCATGAGAGTCTTTGGTGAAAGAGCCATAACTTCTGCATCTGGATCTGTTGAAACAAGAAGATATCTTGTCAAACCCTAAATCCAAATTATCAGTGTAAGTTTTTAGATGGTTGATTCAAAGTAAGCTTAGTCGTCTAATTTCTTCAAAGTAGTCCTCTACAGTCAGTGTCCGGTCCGCACAAGGGAGACGACTGGTGTACACCATAGTCGCTAAAAACTAGAGAATGTAAAAATAACAATTCAAGATTGCTGTTTAAAAATAAAAATTGTATACCTGGTGTTCCTGGTAGATTTCTTCTCTTCTTGACATTGGGGTTTGTGTCAGGTTTCGGATTCGGGTTTTTTTCCGGTTCTTGAAGGAACGCTTTGACTGAAGAAACAGAAAATACATCACCAGACATCATTTGAGTTTGGTTTCTACACACACAAAAAAATAAAAACTAGGTTTCAGAACCTAAGAACTACTAGAAAACAAAAGAAACAACAGGTTCTTCAAAAACCGAAAAAACAATAATCTTAAACTTTCGGACAATTCTTACAGATCTATGATCTATCTGTTGGAAAGAAAACACCAAAAACCAAGAAGGTTAAAGAGAGAACATATTTTCTCTCTCTCTCTCTCTCTAATTTCTCTCTTAGGTTTCTCTTCGACGTCCAATCTCTTTTATCTCTATATATATTTCAAAGTCGGCCCCATAGAATTAGCAGCCGGCCACCTACACATTCTATATATATATATATTAAAAATACTTTTTGTTGGTAATATGCATTGGCTGTATGCTGCTTGTAACCACTGTTCTTCGCTATAGCTGTGGCTTTTGTAATTTTACAAGCAAATTCCTTTTATCAGGGCCAGTTCATCATTCTCTAAAAGAGATGGGAATAGAATTCAGCATTAAAAAGTTGGAGAAATTGTCTTGAAATGTCAAAATATGGATAGTTTTAAGTTTTCTGTGGTGTTGAAGTTTCAATTCAAAAAATTAGATGGATCTGTGTAAAAAGGTTAAAAAAAGTGCATTGCCTTTATAGAACAATAATCTGGAATAAAATGATTACAATATAATAAAAAGTTGTACCCCATTTGAACATACAGCCAGCCATAAGTAGAGTAGAGGTCAGTACTCAGTACTGTGGTGTGGGTGGGAGAGTTGTCAAAAGGATTTGCAGTTCCCGAGGAGCTATCAGCCACCCGTGACCTCTTCACTGCAGGACTGTCTGTGTGGGTCCCTGTGTCTACTTTTATGCATGTCACCCTGTGCTTCTTCGTAGCATCCCAATGGTGATGTTGATGAAAAATAGAGTTTTAAATGGTAATTTTTTAATGAAATATTTGGTCAAAGTAATCGAAAAACTCTCTATTGGAAAGATGCAAAGAAAATGAAACATTTACAAAGAGGCAAAAAGTAAATTTAATTTTTTTCATTATAGCAGAATTTAAATATAGATCTAAATGTAAATGAAGATATAAAAGTAGTTATAGAGATTTCAATTTTACACAATCATCGAAGATGCTCTCATTGCTTGAGTAAGTATATTATTACATTCTAAAAGGATTGTGTTACAGAAGGGTTGAAAATGAGTTCCAAAAATTAATAAAATGTGACTGAAAAAAAAAATGTTCTCATCACGTAACTATGACGAGCCATCAACTAATAATTAGGGGTGTTAATTGGATTGGTTGCCCACCAACAAGCTGAACAGTGAATATCTCATGCGAGTCGATTTGTTGTAATAAGTAATGTAATTTTCGTTAAAAAAAAATTGATGAGTCGACTGTGCTCATCCTACCAAGGAGCGAGTTCGTGGGGCAAGTTGAGTCACATTTCGATAAAGCAAGCTGAATCACGATCAACTCTCTCCACATATGAGCGTGAGCTGACTTACTGGTGGGTCGAGTCAAGTTCGTTGATAGGCGAGCTAAGCAGCCCGGCTTGATTCAATGATTCAATCCATTTAAAACCCTACTCGTAATTGAAGAATATCACGATCATCTTAGAACAATGTAAAATGATATGAATTTATACTAAATAGATTTTTAGATGTTACATGGTACATGGTAGTTGGTACAAAGAAAGAAATTTAATACAGGAAATGTTGAAATTGTAAGGTCAAATTTAATTATGGGTAGAGGTACAGGAGAAGATAAAGGTTGAGGAGCCAACGGTAATTTACCCTTAAAAGCAATTAGCTTACCATTACTACAATAATTTAAAACATAAAAAATTAAGAATTTTGAGTAATATGAAAAACACATAAATGAAAAAAGATTAGAGAAATCAATAACACGATACATTTATTTTTACTATCTTGCTAGATTTAGTCTCTGTTTAAGCCACGGTGAAATTTTCATTTTCATTTTTTCTACTCATTTTCAACCACACATTCTTCAATAAAATAATATTTTTCATCACATCAATAATTTTTCCTTCTTTTTTAACCGCACATTCTTCATCAATCTACTAGTCCAAAATATGCTCTTCCAAAATAATGTGGCTCAAACACGTCCTTAAACTTATGTATGTAATATATGCTACAATAAATAACAGATTCAACTGCGAGAATATTCATAGCTGAAACTTCAATTTTTGTATAAATGTTTAATGACGAAATTAATTTTTTTAGATGTTCGTCAAAAATAATTCGTTGCGAAAGAGTTACAACAACCAAAATGGATGGAGTAGTCAAATTTATATACTTTCAACTACGATGTTATGGTATTATTTAGATTCTATCTGGAGTTCATTTGCACCTAATTTTAATTGTTTTTCAGACCGTTGGAGGATGAGACAGTCGTATTTCTTTGACTTTTTATCTCTATGTATGTGCATGTTACTATTGCTTAATATAAACTAAACATGATGCTTAGAACTTGTTTTGGAGAGATTTTATGAAAATCATTTTTCCACCAAAAAAAAATAAAAAAATAAAAATTCAACCGTATGCATTAGTTTCCGCAAAATTATTATTCCAAATTGCATTAATTTGTGGTTGATTTTTAAACTTGAGACATCTTAATTTGTCTGCATAATTAGATTTGACTAAGCAACAACCCACAATAGATGTGATAGATGATAACAAGTGAAACCCAAGTTCTATATGGCCTGTAATCCATAAAAAATAAAGTTGTATTTGTAGATTGATTCCAGCCATTAGTTAATGTCAAATTTGGCATGCTATACTAGAGATCGAAAGATTGATCGAGCCATCTGTGTACAAGACATCATGGGTTAAGTCGTGCTATAAATCAACTTTTTTGAAGGGACGGAAGTTATTGAATTTAGCTCTCCAAGTTCACTAGCCTTATTAATTTTTCTTCTTCAAATATTTTGAAAATCCGACGAGGTATCGTGACCAAACTGTTTTTGCACTTCTAAATTGGACCAAACCCATGTTAAAATTATTAATGTTAAAATGAAAAAAAAAAAAAAAAAAATCATTTTCAATGCAATTTTCAGTTGTTCTTGCAATAGACATGACCGATATCCTAGGGAATTTTCCCATTTGAGCTGACTTTGAAAGTTGGTCCATCCCTCTAATAATTTATGTCAACTATTGTACCAAACACATTATACCATAAAGTGTATACCAATAATATACAATTGATGTAACTGCTTTTGGCTCCATGCAATTGGATATTTCTAAAACTCAAAAATTTTATTTTCTTTCTTGTTAATCACATGTACCCTAGCTAACACCATTTCACTTAGCCCACTTCAATCTTCTCAGGACATTTAATTTTTTGAGAAAATTACATGTGGGGTTCTCGACCTTTGCAAAACACAGTTTGAGCCTTGAGGTCTTTAGATCTTCATTGCAAAATTAAGTACGGAAATTTTCACTAAATAGAAATTGTTCAGTCGAAGATGCCCGCCCATTGAAGGATCTAGATGCTCAACTTGGAGGATTGACTCGATGCCATGTATAGGTTAGAGTCGGACTATGAAAGATATCACACGCGAATATCATCATTACACGATTAAAGGAATGTTAACAGCCAATCACAAACATGAGGCGACAACTTAGGGCACAATCCTAAGGCCTAGACATCGATATGATCCACTTCCTCCTGGAAGAATCGTGACTACATTGCAGTCGATCTTACAAACGAACTAAAGCAAGTGGTGGCATGCGTCCCGATGTTAGAAATTGTAGTTTGACATGACTATGACGGTAAGTCCTAATCTAATAACCTATATATAGTGACGGGCGAGAGAAAGGAGAACACTAAAACATTAATTCCAGTAATATAGCTTCTTTAATCTGCTCAAATTCCAGTGCTCCACATTTTATCTAGTCAAAACTCCCATAAGTTGATCAAAAAGTGCTACATAATTTTTTGCCATCAACGACAACCATGGAAATTAAAGTACTAACACGGTGAAAATATTTAAAAATTTGTGTTATATAAATAATATATTGTTCGAATTTTGAATTTCTAACTCATCCTAGAATAACGAGTACCATACTACATAAAGTACTATCTAGAACTCACTAAATCAAAAAATTATTCATTTAACATAATAAAATATTCCTCGTCATTATATCCACTTTGTTCCTAACTTAGCCATATCCTATACGAAAGCCTTCATCGAAGAACTCTTGACATCCCTTCTAACATGTTTTCGTTTTACGGCCTAACAACTCGATGAAATTAAGAAAACATTTATAACATATCGAAATTTAAAAAAAAATACTTAAACTATTTTGTTCTACATCATAAAGAACCCTAATTCCTTAGGATATATTATTGGATGAGATTTTGATATGTCTTAGTCCGACAACATAGGACATCACTTGCACCCATACGTTTGCATAGATTCCTCTTTTATCTTCCCACTGTGCATTGACAATTAAAAATCTTTATTTTTTTCTTATTACGAGGTCTTATTGCAAGGATTTTTTAATGTTTTTTTTATTCAGTATTGGTTGAAAAATAAGTGTACTCCTTGAAACGCGTTTAATTTTTGCATTTTCAAATCACCTATGTAGTATTATTATCAACCCCTACGTACCACGGGTAATTAGGGTCAAAGCAAATGCAAATTTTTTGCATATAATCAAGGATCCATAGTTTTATTACTAATCAACTTAGGATCCATTTGATATGATTTCTGTTTTTTTACTTTTACTTCTTATAGAATAACTTTATGATGAAATTACGTTGACCAGATTTCTTTAAAAGCTCTTTTAGCTGAATAAAGTACTTTCAAAAAATTATTTAATCATGTTCAAAAGCAGATTTTTAGTTCTATAAACATTTTTAACTTGTCAAGAGTTTTAACAAACCGGTTCGTGTAATAGAAGTTAGATATCGATATATATACATAATACATCAAAGAAAATTCCACTGTTTTAAAAAGCGCGCTTAGGCGCGAAACTTGAGCAAAATGATTCGCTTCGAGCCTACGTGCACTTTTTTTTCTTTAATATAATAATTTTTAATTTTAGATGTCTGGTATGCATTATTTTAATTATTAAATGAATTTTAGATTAATTAAAATTAAAAATAATATTAAAATAAGAAACACTTTTTTACGCCTAGGCCTCGCTTATCTTGAAACTTGACATCCATACCTAATCACGCCTTACGTATTTTAGAACGCTTAAAACCTTTAAAGGTTGGTTTTTAATTCGAGAAAATCACCAATCAAATGGTAGGAATCAGAAACAATTACTAAAATTTTAAAATAAATTCTGAGTCATTCACAATTAATTTTTTTTCTTTGTTTTCTCTTCGTCATAATAAAAAATTTAACAAATATCAAAAGTTGCAAATTCGCCCATAGTAAACATTTTTTTTTGTGGGACTAACCACTTGCACGTTTATAAAATAAAATGGTATCCAATGCTCTAACTTCAACACATACCAATTCATTTGAATTTCATAGGCATGAATGTTTGCTTATTAAGAATACTAAATATTTGTTCCATAATATGTTTTTAACTATGTCACTAGTCAAGAAAGGAATACCAAACCGGTTTTTTAAAACCTTAAATTTCAAAGTGGAAATTGTGCCACCTACTAGAGTAGTGGTAAATATTTAAAAAATACTTTATAAACTTTTTTTTAATAAATACTGTAAAATAGTAGTAAAAAGAAAATATTGAAGATTTTCTAACTCGAAAGAATAATAAATTAGGTAACATGTTTTACTCCTACAAACACACCTTTACAACTAATGTACATTTTGATTCCTACGAACACACTCTTATGCAGTGTTCTAAAATGCGTAATGTGTCGCGATGCGTCGAGGTCAAGAATCAAGAATCACAAGTTTAAGCGTGTCAATGCGGAAAATAGGCGTCATAATGTGTTTCGTACTTTTAATATTATTTTAATTATTTTTAAGGTATTAAATATATTTTTATATAAAAAAAATAGATTTTTAATATATCATAAAAAAAAAATTTACCAAAAAAAAGGGAGGGGGGGGGGGGGGATTAGGCGGGATAATACGCCGCCTGGGCGGGATTAGGCGCGCGCATTATCCCGTCTTTTTGAACCAGATGCATTTTTACACAGGCCGAATTCGACGCGTTTTCGACCTGCATCGCGCTAGGCGCGCCTGGGCGACGCATTTTCGCGCCTTTTAGAACATGGCTCTTATGTAGATTTATCTAGAAAATCCCAAAAACGTGCATTTTCATCTTCCTCCCATTTCATTGCAGAAAGTGAATCATCTTCATCGAAAAAATCCCCCCAACATATATCTCATAAATTGATCTTCATACATATCTCACACAAAATGTAATCTATAGTAAAATCTCACAAATCAAAGAAATGATTCGCATTGTAATCTTACTCATTTCATTGTAGAACGTGAATCATCTCCATTCAAAAAATCCCCCCAGAAAAATCTCACAAATGGATCTTCATACATATCTCACGCAAGATATGATCTGTATCATCTCCACACATATCTCACGCAATGAAATCCATTCAATTTCTTGTTTTGGAAGAGGTATGAATTGGGAGGCGTGAAGGATAGAGTATTTAAAACATTTCAGTTACAAAAAGTCATCTGGGTTCTGTTATTGGAAATCAGTAATTTTTAATATATTTCATATACAAAATAGTGCTTTTAGTATTTTAAACATTACGTAGTAAAATATTAAATAATATTTTGTAACGATGCATATAAGATTTTTTTTCGAGTTTCAAATGTTATTACGATGGCCCACAGTAAAATTGTAGAAGAGGGAGGGTAAATATCGAAAAGATAGTGGAAATTTCACTTTTTAAAATGTCTAATTCAAAAATCAAATTTAAAAGTTTTTTGTTAAAAATCATAAAATAATTTAAACTTTAATATTATAAAATTAAATTAATATGCCCCTAATACACCCCCCCCCCCCACACCCCCACCGCCGCCGCCCTCACCTCACAAACCTTAATTCATCTTTGAGCATCTGTTTGTTTCTCATTAGAATTATCATTATCATTCTTCTACTCATTTTCAATCACATATTCTTCAATAAAATAATATTTTTCATCACACTCATAATTTTTTTTTCTTTTTCAACCACACATTATCCATTAATCTACTATTCCAAAATGCATTTTTTCAAAATAATGTGGTTCAAACACACCCTAAAAAAATTTTGTTGTTGCCTTTTTTCCACTTTCACTCCACCACCCCCTCCAGCGATAGGCGTAGAACCGGTGACCGATCTCTAGCTCACGATGCCACTATCGATCCCTATAGATCATGATGCTATCGATCTCTATAGCTCACGCCACTGCCGTCGATTTCTATAGATCATAATGCATTCGATCTCCTTTCTATCTGTATAGCTCACGACATCGCTGATCTCCAGCCTTACGACACCTCTTCTCCTTTTTAGCTACGTTATCGGCCCTCGTTTAGAAGGAGAAATCTCCTCGGGCAAGCGAATCGTCGTTGTGCCCGACTTGATCTGAGCATTGCACAACGCCGTTGTGCACGACTCGATCTGTAGTGCTGGCGGCGGTGGTTTTGTGGTTGTGGTGGTCGCATTGTGCCTTTCATAATTTTGGATCCGATTTTTTATTATTTTTTTTTTGTGGTGGTTGTGATGTTGTTGTGGTGATGATGTTGGTGGTACTGATGAGGTGGTGGTCGTAGAGATTGTGCAATGGTTGTGGTTATGTTGGTGGTACGGTGAGATCAATTATTTAGTTAATTGTTGTTACCAATAAATTTGTTAAATTGTAACCAATAAATATTATGTGACCCTACGAAATATGATCGTGATTCATAATTTATTAAGTTGTGACCAAGAAATAACTCGTGACCAATAATTTACACGTAGTTTTAATCACACAGCCTCTAAATCCATCGTTGAAGTTCAATTAGATAATCCGCCGATTCCACAAAAAGTCCATTAATAAAATTTTAAATTGAAGATCAACATCACAGGTAACGGTTTACATGTTGGTGACTATGAAAGGAGATGGCAGCATTTGATGCCGATAACAGTAAGAGTGAATGCCGGTGATTGTGAGAGTAGACGTCGATGGGTGGACGCCGATGGTCGATGGATGCCGGTGGGTTTGATGGAGTTGGATTTTGGATTTGGCCTCGATTAGGGTTGGATAGGTTCTAATTCTAGGTTTCAGTTTGGGTCCAAACTTTTGTTGGGATTGGATGAATTGGATCGGGTGGATTTTAAAATAACACCTTGAATGATAATAAAATACATTTAAATAATAAAGCTATTCATGCATTATGGTTTACTATCTCAACATTGCACCATGATCTTTCAATTTCTGTGATCGAACAATATAATTTATCATCTTACGTCTCTGAATGAGCCTGTCGGTCGGGACATTATATTAAAACTTCATAATAAAGGAGAACACGATAACTCACTTGTCAAATGGACCGGACCGCCACAACAATGTGAAAACTTTTGGCCCGTGGTATGAGAATATTTCAAGTGCCCAATGCCAAAAATTTGAAAATTACTAGTACTTTTTAGTTCCCATCCAATTGCTCACTGGCTTCCTCAAATGACAAGAGCTCTTGAAGAAGCGATGCAAGCTTCGCCTCATTCTCTTCACGGATGCGGGCTGGAACTTTTTCTTGGTAGCCAGATGCACTAGTTATTTTCATCAAGCTATCTCGTTGCCTGAAAAATACGTCAATTTATTAACCAAGGAAATGAATAAAAATATGATGGAACTATTTTTTTCAATGAACTATTGGGTTGACTCACTTTTCTATCTCCTCCATCCTCTTCTTCAGCTTCTGGCGTTCAGCTTCTACGTTAATGTTTCCTTGTAGCTTGAGGTATACCGAGAGAGATTCATTGACCACATCCACCTTACAACCCACTGGTGCATCATCGCTCTCACTTAAAACCTGAGAAATTTCAGGGCCGGAGATTTTCACAATACTTTCATTAACAGTATGAAAAGGGAATAAAAGAACACAAAAGGATGTCAAAATTCTCTCTTAACTTCGACTTTTCAGCAAGGCATCGCAAACAAAGGCATTACTGTAAAACTATAGACCTTATAAATATGATCCAAATACATACCTCTAGGGATGATAATGTTGCCAGTGTAGCAATCTCCAGTTCATGGCTTTTAATGATGTTGCACGCATCATTTAAACGGCAACGAACATAAGCTGCTCGCCTGGAAGAAGAAATTTTTTTCATGTTACTCAATTAGGGATCCTCAATATTTCTTATCTGAATCAACCATTCGGAGAACCCAGAATCAAGTGGAAAGTGAGGCAAAAGTAGATGAGGAGTATGCAGGTCTAGCCCTAAATTACAGTACAAATAATCTTATTGCTGTGTGACTGGAAAACATCTATAATTTATGGAGAACACAAACACCAAGAGTATGTTTGATAGGACACTAATAAACAAGATTGTAATCCTTCCTACCATACACGCCATCAAGGTTCAAAATTATCCAAAACATTCATAGCATTGAGTTCATGAGCTTTACCTTTCATGTCTCTCCTTTGGTGCCAGAGTTGACCGAAGAGACCTCAGAGATTTAACCACTGACTCGATCATATCCATCTCCATTTCCACACTATCATTAGTCCAGTGCTGTGTAAAGAGGAATTAGAATAGGATGGCAGCTGAGGTTATGTTCTAAACAGAATTTCATACAAGACTAGTTTATAAATAATATATATAAATCAATAATATGAAAAAATACAGCAAAAGATCAACAGTGGAAGTGGAATTGTTGAGCACCCTATTCAACGTTCAAATTAAGAAAGCAGACGAAAATGAATGTTGGGAAGTCTAATAAAAATTAGGAATGTTAATGGTCTGTCAAAATTAAATTATTGAGCAGCAGATCAAATTATAATGATGTTTCGATTTAAGTTTGTAGTACCTGAAATTTCAAAACTGGGGATATCTTTTACTTTACCACTACTACCACCAAAAATCGGGTTATTTTTCCTTTGGTGGTAGTGTGGTGGCTGGGTCAGTGTGGGAAGTTGTCTCACTAATATCAATATCCTGAATATTCAACCAACATAATATCATAGCAAGACATAGGTGAAGGCAGTGGTTCATATTTACTTCTTTTTTGCAAGATCTTCTACACGAATGAGCCTGAAAGCACTTCTCCTAGCTTGATCTTCTAGCATACACACCCCATTGACTCTTTGCATACAGAAGTTCATGATCTTGGGTATAAAAAGAACTATTTTCTCTTTTGTGTTATAAGACGAACAACTTTCAAATGACAGGATTATAGAGAGAATCTTATAATAATTCCTATCCCGTTATGAAGCAGTAAACTAATATATCAGACAAGCAGTGCTTAATTTCATTTGCTAAACCAACAAAGATGCTTCAAAATCACACTAAATTAACAAATTATGCCAGACAAACACTAGAATAGAAACTCAATCAAGGAACTTAGGAATTCCATTGAAATGCCAGAAATGATGTCAACTTAAGTTTGTTATCCTCCCTTAACTGCATAGAAATGTACGTAGATCTTACCTCTACAACTGATGGATATTCACATATCACTATTGATTCTTTCCTCATAGAATCCTTTCTAGAAGGAAGACGCTGCCACAGTTCTTCTGTGACGAACGGCATAAAAGGATGAAGTAATCGTAAGCCATTATCCAAACACACCCACAAGGTATCTTGTGCAGATATTCTTGCAGATGCAAAAGCTGGATCATTGCTGGCAAAATAGGGCTTGATTACTTCAATAAACACATCGCACAATTGAAACTGCCACCATGAGTATACTGATGTCGCAGCATCAGAGAACTCGTAAGATTCTAAAGAGAACAATGTTTTTGATATGGCTTTATTCAAAACAGAGAGTATCCACTTGCACCCAAAAGGCATGACATGAGGATCTATCTTTGTTGGAGGGGTGTAATCGTCTCCAAGTTTACTCATGGCGAACCTTATAGCATTCCACAGCTTGTTACACCATTGACGATAGCCAACCACCCTTTGAATGTCCAGGTTTATTTTATCCGACTGAAACAAAATGATATGAAGTTACCAAACTCTCAAAGAGAGCAACTTTCAAGAATGAAACACACAAAGCTATTACCTGAGCTGTGTATGAAACAAGGGCAAAACGCAGAGCATCTGCACCACATTCAGGTATCCCATTAGGGAAGTCCTTCACCTGACCCTCTTTTGCAGTTTTCAATTCATTTGGATCCAAATTACCCTCCTCCAGCCTTTTGTGAAGACCTTGAAGTGTTATTCCATTAATCACTTCAAGAGGGTCAATAACATTTCCCAATGACTTGGACATCTTGCGTCCATGTGCATCACGAATCATTGGGTGCAAATAAACCTGCAACAGTCAAAAAAGCATCTTCATTCAGAAAAGAAGAAACCACCATTTGAACTTTACTGTCATAAGAGTAGAAGCATATTGTGAGAAAACTGGTTAACTTCAGTCAGATAGTTTTTCCTGTTTTCGGTCAAAAGTAACAGAAGCAACGAACGGCAGTCATCCTTTTTTTTTTTTTTTTGGAGAAGAATCCTTCACACTATTTTTCCGAAATACCCAACCATCAATCTTAGATAAAAAGCTGAGCACTCAGACAGTGGAACCATTACCACAGTACAGCACGATGAGCATCGGTGCAACGTGAAACTTGGAAATGGAAGTTTGAATCACTCGATGTAAACAGTAAAAAAGCTTAATGGCAACGAACCACCAACATGGACACTCATGCCAGACACAAAAAGACGTGGAGAATCAATTTTTCAGAAAAATACCAGATTGAAATGTTGCGAAACATTAATATAAACTATATTATTTTTTATTTTTTAAAAATTTAAAGTATTAAGCAAATAAATATATTGTATATATTTTGTATAGGATGGGAAGTTAGGGGAGAAATGGAAAATTTATTGGTAAAAACGGGCCTCATTGGCTGATTTTGAAAAGGGCTCACTGTTTTATTCATTGGTTATATTGCCTTGGTCAATTCATTTATTCTTTGGTTAAACCCTTCAGCGCCGTCGACTCCATCTTCCATCTAGGCTATAGATCATCTTGCACTGTTGACTTCTCTTCCATCCCTTGTGCCGCTGATGGAAGAGCACATTTCTCATGACCTGAATGATGCTGGTCACAACATCCCTTTTGTTTTGCAATCAAAATAATAATTATTTTTTTTTTAAATTCTGATGATAAACCAGGTTACTTTACCACTTTTATGTTTTTTCAATTTTTATGAAATAATTGCTGTGTGTCGTGACGTGTCCGCTATTAAGAAATCAGATAATATATCCAGCATGGCATCTGGTGTATCCGACACATGTCAGTGTTGGCGTCCGATAGCTGCCTACAAAGTACAAGAAGGTCACTGACCTTTCTGAAAGGAACATCACCACCCAGCTTCATTCCCAACATCACCATACGAGCAACCCAGAAGAACAGAATATCATGTCCGGTTTCAAGAACAGATGTTGGATAAAATGCTTTAAGATCATCTGTATCATCTGGCCACCCCAACACAGATAATGGAAACAGACCAGAAGAAAACCAGGTGTCCAGAACGTCAGGATCTTGTGAAAGTTCAAACTTCTTCCCAGCAAAGATTCTGCCAGCCTCTTCCTGAGCCTCTTCCTCATTTCTAGCAACCACCCAGTGATTATTGTATGCTCCGAGTTCCTTCAGTTCATCATCCTCCAATTTTGCGTACCATGCAGGAACACGATGACCCCACCAAAGCTGCCTTGAGACACACCAATCACGAATGTTCTCAAGCCACCTGCAATATCCAAGATCCACTTATTAGTATCAAATTTAAACTCGTGCACTTTTATGAAAATTTACATGACCGGAAATGAAATGATGACATCAAATTCAATAACAAAAATTATCAATATTTCGCTTAGGTTTGTCAGAAATGTATGAGAAAATGAAAGAGTCCACGTATCAAACAGAGAAGTAAGCTAGAGGATAACATTAAAATAATAGTTCTTTTAAATTGAATTTCGAATACAATATCAAAAAAACTGTATCATTTCAGGATACCTCTTCCATTCAGCAACATATTGTTTTGGTATAATCTCCATTCTCCTACTTGAGTCATCCATTACAGCATCAAGAGCTTGTTGGGCCATGCTTTTGCAGTTAACATACCACTGAGGCTTAATAAGGGGTTCCACAACATCATTGCTTCTTGAACAAACTCCAAGACGCATCTCATTATTTTTATCACCTCTGTAGAGACCCTGAATTACAGAAGAAAGTAAATGTCAACTGATGATTACACATTCCACCCAGGAAAAAAAAGAAAGACAAGTTCTCTCAAGTTTTTTTTTTCAATGTTTCAACAATCATTAGTAGAATTTTCAATTAGACCGAAAGAACAATTGAAGTTCACCGACAGACATCAAAGCTCATGTGTAACTGGTGCTTTACACTTCTGTCAGCTAGCTATCTGAGAAATAAGCCGTTTTAGAGTGTGGGCACTAACATAAATACAGATAGAGTAGGAATACCTTTTCCTTTAAAGCCTCAGTCAGAGCCACGCGAGCTTCAAAACGTGGCATCCCTACAAACTCTGGCCCGCCATTGCTATTTATTTTCCCATCATCAGTGAAAATATTGATGAAATCAAGATTATGACGCTTTCCAACCTCAAAATCATTTGGATCATGGGCTGGCGTTATCTGCAAGATAAGGGAGGTAGTCATTGGCATTGGGCTTTCTGGAGAAGAAAAGGAAAATTGAAGGCCAGAATTCTAAGGTGCAGAAACATAATCCTTGCCTTCACAGCGCCAGTCCCAAAATTCATATCTACAAGCACTGCATCACAAACTATAGGAAGCTTTCTTCCATTGAATGGATGAATAGCAAATTTTCCATGAAGATGGATGTATCTTTGGTCTTCTGGATGTATGGCAATCGCAGTATCACCCAACATTGTTTCCACTCGAGTAGTCGCCACAACAATCTCTCCCAAGCCTCCTTCCAAAGGATATGCAAATGATGTCAGCACTCCGAACTCCACGGGTTTTGCATATCCCGGAACCCGTAATGGTGTTCTCTCTTTGATTTCTATATAATCCACCTGAAGACACCGAAGCAGTTTAGAAACTTAGGATATTATCGTGACAATGACCTTTAAAAGCCAATGGGACAAAATAGCTGTATCCACCTCAATATCAGATATTGCTGTCCGTAAGACACAATCCCAGTTCACTAGACGGAGATCCCTAAAAAGAAGAAAAAATGTAGGATATAAATATGCACAAGTGAAGAACCTTCTGCATGCAAGCGAGGAAAAATCTAATGACCTTCCACAGGTAAACGAGGAAGAAATTAAGTTATATACCACAGGTAAAATACCAACTTCGCATTCAACAAAGCATAACACGCCCACGCTCAGAAAAAATGCATCACATCAAATAGAATAAATTCTCCAGTGTGCCTAACAAGTACCAAACGAATAACGTTATCACAATCACATTATCACAGGAGCATCCCTTGAGTTTGAACGCTAATTAGTGGTCAAACAGCGGGCCTAATTCAAGATGGCCTGGGGTGTGACAAATGCCAAACTAAACAGCTGAAACAAACCTGATTGCACCACAATACTGGCACTGAGGATAACACATAACAAAGCAGGGCGCCACGAAGAAACCCAATACAATTAGTCGCAGCACAAGTGACCACCTAGAGAACAGTAAAATGATGGACGTTAAGATAAGAACGTACCTATATATTAGACCCTCTTTGTAAAGTCTAACAAAAGCCTCAGTCACAGCCTTTGATCTTTTTTCGTCCATGGTGAAGCACTATGCAGAAAGGGATTGATGGATAACGAGCAGGAAAGAACATCATAAAACCAATTATCAGAATTGCAATTGACTATGCAACACCATTAACGGTGTCCAGATTATATATACGATGAAGTGATAACCAAAATTATTACCTCACGAGACCAATCCAGAGAAGCACCCAAACCCCTTAGTTGTTTCAGTATAGTGCCTCCATACTCATCCTTCCATTTCCAGACCTATTAACAAAATGTCAAAATCTGTAAAATAGGAATGAAAGTTCAAGTATATAAATTTCATGTATTTTTCTTTTTTGTTTCTTTCTTTTTTCTCTCCTTCTGTTTAGAAGTCCTTTATATAGGTAAGCTGGTGTCTTAGCCTTCATTTTTCTACTATGCCCAAGCATAAGTCAAAGATTATTGAATACAAAAAAAATTATATGAGAAATACGATAAGGTGGCTAAACTCACTTCAGCTACAAAGCTTTCACGGCCAATATCATGCCGAGTCAATTTCTTTTCCCTCATAATCTTCTTCTCCACAACGACCTGAGTGAGATTAGATAAATGTCAGTTAAATATAACAGGTCAGAAAGCTTGACGAATACAGATTAATCCAACATACACAGTAACAACCGTCCACAAATATTTTAGAGCGTTTAAATGTTTGCCTGGGCCATTTCAACATTTTCACTAAACAAAAGAATCTCACTAGGATAACTAAGAAAAGTACCCCGTATCATACTGTCATTTTTGCTTCCTACGATAATAAGTTATGCATGGCGCATAGGATTTTCAATATTTGGTCATGTCTCATGCCAATAATATGACACATGAATGCTCAACATGAGACAGTTGGACTAAACTAGCCAAATTTTCATGTCACGGATATAGATAGTCAGCAACTTGTACATCATGCCAATGTACAAGACAACAAAATTCACCCTGAAAGAAGTTGCAGAAAATTAAAAGGTTATGAAGGTACAACCTGTGTGGCAATTCCAGCATGATCTGTACCAGGCACCCATAATGTATTGTATCCAGACATTCTTCTCCAGCGAATAATTGTATCCTGGAGGTGAAATATTTCAACAAAAAATAAAATGAAACTACAGTTCTTGATAAACTTCCACAATTGAAATATCAAACAACATTACAAGACCTGGATTGCAGCAGTAAGAGCATGGCCAATATGTAGAGCCCCTGTAACGTTCGGAGGTGGCAAAACCTGCATTCACAAGGAGAGAAGCATATAGGAGTAATTAAACTGCACAGACGATTCAAATGTCCAAGTGCAGACAAACTTGCTTCCTCTACTCCTGCCCTTCCTCTCATCTACGCATGTAATGATCTCAAGCTTTTCATTTCCCCAGTCAACCCACTGGTTACTTACAAGTTTCATCAAAATTGAATATGTTTATATCAGAAGAAAGTATGTAAAGTCATCTTTATCATCACCAAAACAAGATCTCACTTGTACATTCAAGCTTCAGACCACAACATTATTTAAATCTCAACTTGGATTAACTCTTTCTGCTAGTTGGAATAACATAAAGAAAAAGAGCATCATCGTGCTTTAAAAACACATTTACAAATAAGCGGAAAACAAAACAGCACCAAAACATTTTCATCTTCTCTAGTTTAACTTTTTCGCATCTTTACCATGACAAGATGTTATCATCATATTATTTTTAGTTTGAAAATTTTATATTTGAAACATGTATATGATTAGCACTTACAACTCACCAGTTTAAAACCGTGTGAACTTATAGCTGACCTTGTAGAAGTTTTGGTAAGTGCAGTGGTGAATAATACTCTTTATGGGTTTGTAGCAGCATTGGGAATAATCCAAAAATAACTGAATTAAAATGTGTGAAGTCCACTTGCATGTATCATTCCATTCAAGTCCATTTGATTCTTTGCATTTTATTTATGTACATAGTTTATCTTGATTAAAGAGAGAATCGTATGCATTGAAGTTGAAGATTCGAAGGCATGGACATTTTTTCCACTTTTACACACGTTTAGCCCATGTTTGATGGTCATTTTTTAGGAAGAACATTGTTTTGAATAGTGATTTTTTTTTTTTTTGGAGAATGTGAGGTTAAAAAGTAAGAAAAGTTTTGGGTTTACGTGTAGAATATTTTATTGTGAATGTGTGGTTGAAAATAAGTATATAGAAAATGAGTTTTGAAAGAATGGGAGACAAATAGGGGTTTAAGTTGTTTTTGAATAGATGTGCCACGATTTGGTATTTCCACTACTTTGTCTCTCGGGGGTATTATGGAAATGGGCAATCGCTCTCCTTTTAATCAATTGTTTGCAACTTGGCATATATTCCCATTAATTTCTTCAGTTTTACTTAATTACATAAAAAAATTCTCCCCCTTGCTCTCTCTTAGTCTTTATTTGTGTGTTTGTATCAAACATACACACAGATACTTTAAGTATTACTTATCTCATGATTAATTCAATTCAGTAGCGAGGTCTTCTGATCTGTTTAATGAACTACCATGTTCATGTCTAAACCATGAGACTACCCATCTCACACATACCACAGAATTACCCGTGCATGTAAAAAACAGCATTTCGATGAATATTTACCACAAAAACTATCACCCGTGAATATCTACAGGTTCACAGTCGATATCAGCTTGCGAATTCTTCACACGCAATTACTTGAAGTACGTAATTAAGACAGTTTAACCCATTATCTCGAACAATAGACTCATTTTACACGAGTTAGCATGTCAGTAACTAAAAGGTCCCTCGAGCTCTCTCGCCCATAATAGAACACTATAATATTTTAGTACATTGTGTCTTCTTGAACCATTCATCAAAAGTTCATATTTGTGCTATGTGACTCTCCTTCCGTTTACATCTGCCAAGAATAAAAAATTCATGTTTCTATGTACCTAACATGATGTCTTTGAAATAATAACACTTGAAAAACTATATTCAGGTGCATGCAAAGGTAAATAACAAGTTTGAACAAAGAATGCAAGTGTACAAAAAGCAAAGCACGCACACAAGTTGCCCAACATGGCCTAGTATCATGATTATGTGGCAGCACCATAAACCTCTAAATTGAATGTTTTACGTATCTGCTACATTATACTTTCAATTACAACTGAAGTGATTTGACTTTGTGCCAAGGCTTGTATGCTCTGTCTGAATATTGATTGAAATAACCTTAGTATTTTTGTACATACAAATCCCTTTTTCCCATCAGTCAAATAGAATCCGTTGATTTTACATTTCCTTATATCGCAAACTTTTTCCCTGTCGGATCTTGTTTGAGTTTCTCAACTATATTGAAGGCTTTATTACAAACTCTCTCAGAGAACCAGGTTAGCACAATCATATCAGAAAACTTACACATACACGCACATTGGCATGAGTAGAACAAAAAAGATAAGGAAACGGACAGAGATCTAGAAGATGAGAATATCAGGGAAATCATAGTTACATGTTCCATTGTTAGGTTCAATTCAGCTCATTTCCATTTGTAACTGTATTTCATTTTTTGAATGGCTTTTCAATATCTCAGGATATGCAATACAGAATATCCACCTATTCCCAAAATAATCTCATCACTGTGCTCTGCTTAAATTGTCACGTAATAGTTAAAACAAACTAACAATTACGATTTAAAGCAACACCAAAGAAAGGTTCATAGACAAACTCACAATAACAAAAGGTGGTTTAGAGCTGCTAGGGTCTGCCTCAAAGAATTTCGACTTCTCCCACCATGCATACCACCTAAATTAGAAATTAGAAGGACAAGGAAAATATAACAAATCAAGCATCCAATAAAAATGAAGAAAATAAAAAGGAAACAATATATTGTAAGCACAATACTTACGATTTCTCGACAGCACTGGGATTGAACGTTTTTGCCATTTGACGAGACAGATTTTTCTTTTCGCCCACAAGTGTTTCAGGGTCAATATAATCATCAGGGTTTTCCTCCTCTGCTTCTCTTTTCACATTCTTTTTCTTCCCTGACTTGGGAGCATTAGAGGCTTGCTGTGCCTTCAATTGCAAATGAAAGCCTGCATAAGGTATTATAATAGACAAAAAGAAACAAAATAATAATAATAATAACTGCATTATCGGGATCAGCATAAACTCCAAGCTAAGAGTGTTGTAGATGATAGTACACCTGAAGTTTGGCTGCCTCAGCTTTTTGTGCAGCCTTAAGTTTCTTCAACTCTTTCTCTTTAGCCTATGAAAGAACCCGTGAAATTACAGTTAAATTTGTAAACAATTTAAAAAAAAAAAATCAGAAATCAAAACAGCCATTTCGCATTAAAAGCTTAGTCTTAAATCTAAACCAAGCAAACTTTAAAAAAAAAAAAAAACCAATGGTCCGAATGAAATCCAGGGACTCTTCTCATAACCAAAAAACTAGTAATCTAAGAACTTTCCAGCACTTGGTCCAGAATGCTGCAAAGCCACATTTAATCAAGAGAGCTTAGAACCAAAAAGACTATTTCTTTTAATTCAAAAATAATACAGATAGAGAACTTATATCTTCCGAAGAACTGGAGTCATTTCAAATTCTAAAACCAATGCCCGACCTAGCCTAAGAGAAACATGAGTTCCTTTAAATTCTGAATTCATGACGAATATAACAAGTGAATAACTTATAAATTAATGCACAAACCTTTTCTTCTTTCTTCTTCTTCTTTTCGAGCTCTTCCGGAGTTAACTCCCGCGATTCCATTGACGACTCTGCCTATCATGGAAAAAGATCAATCATTTCAGAAAAACAACCCAGACTCTGTTCCTTTCTTTCCTTAAATAATACCAAGAACAACAAATCTATATAACCAAGAAAATAGTACTAAAAATTACAAGTTTAAGTCACGGGCAATATAAGCCAAAGACTGGATTACAGAGGGCAACAATGGAGGGGAGAAGACACCTGATACGAGAAAAACATTGGAGTCGGCAGTGGCGTGAGGATGCAGGAGGCAGCAGAAATGGGTAGGGTTTTGGGTATTGAGGACAGGGGATAACGGTTTAGGGACTTGTAACTTATTCCCGAGAAGAATTTAATCATGGAATATTAATATGGAAATCAATGCGTGAGTTTCAAGCATGCAATCTTTTCCTAAACAACCCGTCTGTTGACTTGTATACTGGTCAAATAAATCTAAGAGTTAAATACTATTGATGGAGAAGGAGCTACAGAGAACAAAACTGGAAAATTGGAGAAAATCTAAGCATTTCCCACGGAAATCATTAAGAAAGATGGATTTTTTTTTTCAAAAATTAATGAAACAAATTTAAAGCCCGAGACTTTCCATTAGCATCAAGGAAAAGTGGACTGATGAAGAATTTAAATATATATTTGAAAATAAAAATTCATGAAACAGAATGCCATTATAAATGCAGTGTGTATTTTACCTTATTGGTCTCAATGACGAGGAAGAAGGAAGAATCTTGAGATTAGCTTTCAATTAGGGTGGACTTTGGGATGTAAGGAGTGAGAAATTCTGAAATTGAGAGAAAAACGGGGAAATTGTGGGAAGGCGGCAACCGGCGGAATGACGGCGGTAACGTTCGGTTTTAGGGGTTTCATCACGTTTTATATGGTAATTAGCACGAAACGTCCTACATTTTTCAAATTCATTCGTTATCTTTTATTTTTTTGACATTTTTGTTCTTATTTTCACCCTTTTTTTTTTTTTGAAAAAAGTCCTTTCATTCAGTATCCATCGATTCCTCCATTAATTCAATACAAAAATTTAGTTTTCTTTTCAAACAAGGGTAAAATAGTTCTAACTCATTTAACTCCTTCTCGCCTTTAACCTAGTCCATAAATAACAATAATAGTAACAACATGAATATAAAAACACTTTAAATTATTACATTAACGGTGTGTTTGAGCCACGTTATTTTGAAAGAATGTATTTTGGAATAATAGATCAATAGAGAATGTATGGTTGAAAAAGAAGGAAAAATTATTGATGTGATGGAAAATATTATTTTATTAAAAATGTGTGGTTGAAAATGAGTAGAAGAATAAAAATGAAAATTTTAATGTAGCTCAAACAAGGGCTAAATATAGAAAAACGGTCGTGATGAACATTATATTTCACAACTATGATTGTTGTCATTTAGGTTACTGAAAAAATTTAGAAAGATATATATTAAATGGGTGGTCAATGAACGGCGATGTTCATTTCTAGTTTATGCTTAAGGGTGTAACTAAGGGATAAATTAAAAAGAACGATCGAAAATGGTTGTTTTAAAGCATGTATTAGATTCCAATGGTGAATGGCCTATATTTGGCTTGATGGTGAAGATGAACCGGTCATGGTCACTTCTTTTAAACATTGAATTAACTTTGTAATAATCTCTACGCGATAATATTTTCTTTAAAAATATTCTTACCTTTAAAATTTATCGGTGAAAAACGTCCTACCTTTTAAAAATATTTGTGCATAACATCCCTACTTTTTAAAAAATCTTTGTGAAAAACGTCCCTATTTTTCTTCTATGTGCAACCTGTTTATACACAGCAATTCAAACTCCCTAAATGCATCAATTAGATCACAGCATCTCAAACACAAATCAACCACCAATTAACCAAAATCTCAACAAAATATAACAAAACAATTCAAATGCAACTTTTCATTTCAAATGTGTTAAATATCCATTGTGCGGTAAAGAAAAAGTTTTGAATGTGCTAAATTCTATCCAGTAGTTCGGAAACATCAAAAACAAGTTTTTAGGGCTTGCTTGGGAGTTTTGGCGTACCAGTTATAGATGTTTTTTAAAGTAACGATTTTAAGTGTTTATGAGTGGTTTGATTTTGAATGATTTTAGTAGCAGTTTTTAAAATTGTCCAACATTTGCTTGGGAGTTTATTGCCCACTAGTTCTTGAAAGCTTTTTAAAAGAATAAAATTACGTATACATCCCTTAGTAAAAATTTTATTTTATTGTTTCTTATATGAAATTTTTTTCATCATAAGTGATATTTTGCTTATAGGTAATTTTTTTTACATATAGATTAATATTTTTAACTTGAAAAATTCAATAAAGTTAAATGCTTACTTAAAATTTTAAGTTAATATTTTTTACTTATTAGTAAATTTTACAATTATAAGTTAATTATACTTTTAAATAACTTTAAGTGAATTTTTTTACTTATAAGTAACTTTTTATATTTATAAGTAAATTTTATCTTATTAGTAGTATTTTTATTTTATAAACAGTTTTTTTTTCTTTTTTTTTACATAAAAGTAGCTTTTGCTTATAAGTAATTTTTTGATTATTCTGTAATTTTTCTTATCTTATAAGTATTTTTTAAATTACAATGTAATTTCTTTTGCTTATAAATATTTTTTTAATTAATATTTTTTTATTTACAAGTTTGTTTTAAAAAAATATATATGTTGATTGGAAATAATTATTTCATAAAGGGTAGAATTAGAAGAAAATATGAGAAATGGTCAAAACCAGCCAATTTGTTGGGTTGAGAGGACTGGTCAAAATTATGTTACACTATTTTTTGGCGATTTTTAAACCACCAAAATCAGTGCCCAAAAAATTAGCAAACGTTGATTTTCCAACCCTTCCTAGTTGCTGCCACAAAAAATCGATCAAAACCAGTGAAAAGAAAACTCCCAAGCATGCCCTTAAGGTGCTACATTATATTTACTAACTTCATTGCACTACTTGTGCACCGAATGAACAGAGACAAAAGAAAAAAAAAATAACAGGAGAATTTAGCAGACAACGGAATCCTAATTAAGTGCTAGAGGTGTAGCCTATCCTATTATGTTCTGCTTCACCAGTGAAAAGAAAACTCCCAAGCATGCCCTTAAGGTGCTACATTATATTTACTAACTTCATTGCACTACTTGTGCACCGAATGAATAGAGACAAAAGCAAAAAACAAAAAATAACAGGAGAATTTGGCAGACAATAGAATCCTAATTAAGTGCTGGAGGTGTAGCCTGTCCTATTATGTTCTGCTTCACCACATTCGTACACATCATTATGAGCCTCGATCTTTTTCGTAGATGTGTTGTTGTTCCTAAAGTTGTCTATGACGTATTTGCATTACGCTTCAACTTTTTAGACCTCTTCGGTCGACTTGAAGAGGCCACCTCATTTGACTATTTTATTCTGTTTTTCTTTGGCCTACTAGCCATCTTTGTGTGCACTAGTGGATTGAAAGGGTTCAAACTTGGGGTAGGCCATGAGTCCAGACCTGTGATGGGAAAAATTGATCGCATATATGTCCTTATATATGTATCCTTCTTATAGATGTCATCTACCAACCCCATCACATTAAGGCCTCTAGATACAACTAAAGGCAATTACATGGCTACGAGCAATTCTTGACAATTGTCAACCACGACATGTAGCCCACTCTATCCTTACAAGCTTACTATTCTTGTCTAGAATCTTTTGAATTTTAGGTCCTACTACTGCTATCTACCGATCACGGGACCCCTTACAGGCTAAAATTCTCTTCATCAAATATACATTTATCTCCTATAGCATGGTCAATATCGACTTCTCTCTTGCATTCACAATTGTACTGTTAAACGATTCATATAAATTTTTAAGAAGCACGTCACACTCATTCCACTCTCTGAAGTAGGATTTACTCCAATGAACAACTAGTTTTCGTTCAAGCCATCCATAAGTAGTCGGGTCCAGGTCCAACAATCGTTGCATTGTGACAAACACTAAAATTGTTGTAGAGATATCTAACACGTCTTATGCTTCGAATTCTCAGACAATGACTCAATTGCATTAGTCAACTTTTTTTGCTTATCGAAAATGAATGTCCAATGCTGACTTTCGTGTATATGCAAATCGTCATTCAACAACTCGAACAATCATCTCCAATTATCTCTATTATCAACTTCAACAACGGCATATGCCACTGAATACATACAATTATTAGCATCAAACACCAATTGCAGTCAACAACTGCCCACCATGCTCTATTTTCAAAAAATAACCATCTACCCTAATCACCCTTCTGCAGCCCTCGATGAAACTATCTCTCAATGCTCTAAGACAAATATATAGCCATCTGAATTCTTTAGCATACCCTTCAACCAAAGAAATGGTCCCAATATTTGTCCTCTTCAACTTCTCACAATTATCACACGGTACTTTGTAATGCTTCATCACACACTCTCTAAATTTTTCAAGTACATTCTCGTTTGATCTATACACTTGCCAAGGTGAGATGTCACACAAACCATCCTGTCTAACCCTCTCCATGAATGTACTAACTGACATGTTTTGTTCAGCCCTACAGTTAGATAAATACTTATCTGTCGAATAAGTTAAGGTCACTTTGAAGTTCTTATATAACATAGGACAAGTATGCTTTAATATAAAAATTTTGATCACAAAACTTGTCTTACTATGCTCCTTGGTAGCATACGACATTCATGGATAATCTCTCTTACACTTGGCTCTCAATTTGTGAGCGCCATCCTTTTTTAACTTAATTTCTATGTTGCTTCTAATTGAATGTGTAATGATTGTAGCTTTTAGTATGACTTTTAACTCAAATACCAAGCCCACACAATAAAAAAATCAATGCATATCAGACCTCATTAAACTAAAGTACATAATAGGCTTAAACTGAAGTAAAGAATATTCAAGTTACCTTTTCTAAACATTGGATCCTTCATATCTGTCACCACATTGAAAGCAACATTGGAAGCCCTACTTCTTGAAATTGTATCGCCTCTCTCTTCACTATGAATACTTCATAAATCATCGGAGTCCCCATAGTCCGTACCCAAATCCCTAACTTGCTACTCATCTAATACATCAAATCTAAAATCAAAATTAACTCTTTCAATCCCAGCTTCAGTAGTAGCAACAGGTTCATGCTCCATCTCATAAACGGATTCCACCAAACCTTTGACTTTTTCTTTCCCACTTGGTGCTTCATTTTGATCTTCAACCACAACTTAATCCTTTTCCACACTCAAATCACCTATATTTGTATCTTCCTTGTTCTAGTATTGTAAGGTTTCCTCATACTCTGACCACAACTCGTCAGCATCATCTTGCGAAAATTTATCTGACCAATTACCTTCAAACTTCCCTCCTTCGTTTTTCTGCAACAGATAACACATAACAACCTTCAAGTGTTTGGTCTTTATCAACTTGTAAAGACTAAAGATGCAACGACAATGTATATGATTGCATTCGGGCTACGACATATATTTTCACATCGGATGTCGCATTCCATTAATATCCTCTTTACTCTCCAATCTCGTCAATCCCTTCCCTAAACTCATTTTTCTTTTATGGTAAAACTCCAACACCCTTTCATCACAAGTTCCGTGTAAGAATTCATGCAGAATCTCTCTCTAGTGCACCATTTACCATGAAAGAATTCAACGAAAAGAACGAATCTCCCTTCTCACGCCACATTGTTTGGCTTATCATAAAATTAGCCTACATAATGTACTTCTATGATGAAACATTGAGAATTACCACCCGCGTGCAATAGTATAAAGTTCACATCAAAATCAACCAACAGATTGGGGATTGCACACCTAAATTGTGTAAATACACGATGGAATTGGATGAGTTCACACGGAAATTTAAGGAATGAGTACTATACCATAACTGGGTCAATTATCTCAGGATTTCTCAAAAAGAGAAGAAACATGTTTCTCCTCAAAGGTCTGTGTAACAATAATAGGCAGCATCAAAACTCCTTACACACTCTCAATCATGTAAAACACCAAAATACGAAATGGAAAATAAAATACCTAACATGTAATGTTTCCTACCCTCGCTTGCTAAAAAAAACCCTCACTGCATGCTTCCATTGTACGCCCACGAGATGAGATGAGAGCATATGAAAGGAAAAATGACGAAAGTTTGTAGAAATGGAAGAAAATGAGAATTTTTGAAGAAGAAACCCGCAATGGAACCTTTGCACGTAAGAGGAGATGCACGTGTTAAATGGGTTGGGACTATCTTACCATTGTTGTTTGAAAAGAAAACTGCATTTTTGTATTGAATTAACGTAGAAACTGACAGATAGTTGAACGAGGGACGTTCTTCGCAAAGAAAAGTGAAAATAAAGGCAAAAATGCCAACAAATGAAAGGTAATAACGTTTTTCATGATAAACTTGAAAGATAGAGACATTTTGTGCTAATTACACTTTTATCTTAGTTATTTAGTGTGAAAGGTGCAATGCACCAACCAATTAATAAGGATATAGTGTAGAATTATTAAGCCTTGTGGAAATAAAAATTTAGATTTTAATTTTAACCACCATGTTATGGGATCCATAACTTTTCATTTACACATTTCATCAATTTTTATCAAAATTTATTAGAAAAATAATTTTAATCCCCACCAAATAAAAGCTAAATTTTACAATTTGGGCCAATTGACACACACCGAATGAATTCTTTTTTTTTTTTTTTTTCTTTTCACATATTCAGAAGCACTTTTTTGGTTTAATTTGACGGTAAGATTGTTTAAATCACATACTCCGAGAGTGGGTACCTCGTAGGACCTCAACCCGCCTACTCGGATCTTGTATGGATATGCTGGAAGGAGTGTTCCTAGGTTTGTGTAGTTTGTTCGCGAGAATGGATTCATCGTCAAGTCAATTTGGAGGTTCGGTTAAAATAGTTAACTAAAATTATTAATTTTAATCACATATTTTATAAACTCGTGATTGTTTATTATTAATTTTGATCAAAATTTATTAAAAATTTGATTTTTAGTACAAAGCAAATACTTCGTGCTATGCAACCTCAAAGTACACATTATAGTCTCCTCGTACCTTATCATGCTCCACAATACACATTTTTATTAATTTTAAACTTCCTTTTCCCATCTAATCTCTTGTAAATGCATTACAGGTTTATAATTTTCCAAATATGCACCTGGACCTTTTAAGTTTTTCTATTGAAGAATTTTTAATGTGAAAATCTATTTAATTTTTTTTTTGCACTTCAAATCATCCATTTTGAAAATCTCCCCAATTTATGTTATTTTAATTTATATTCATATGTTACGTTTATGTTGTCATGCGATTCCATGGTGTTGGAACCTTATTGGTCTTGTATGAGACCAATGAACAAGATGTGAATGCAGGCGTGGAGCCAGCCGTTTGAAGTTAGGGGTCATAGAATTGAAAATATAGAGATTAAGGGGTGGGGGGGCCACATGGGTCCCCGAGTTTTTTTTTTTTTGATACCTTGTTAACAAAAAAACATATAAAAAAAAGTATTAATATTTAATTTGGCAAAATCATACATTATTACAAGTGTTCCTTTCGAGTTCTCATACTTTGAAGATGAAAACGAAAGATAAAATTGGTAGGGTTTAAATTTTTATTCAATTTGAGGATAAAATGGTAATGGTAAATACAAAAAGAACTAAAAAATAAGAAAAAAAAATTTGTCAAAATTTGGGGGGGGGGGGTCCGAGTCCCCCCCCATGACCCCCGCCAGTGTGTGAATGCCGCGGAGCCAACCGTTTAAAATTGGGGGTCCCAGAATTGAAGATATAGAGATGAAGGAGTGTGGGGCTACAGGGGCCCTCGATTTTTTTATTTTTTTTGATACCTTATTAACAAAAAAAGTCAAAAAACATATAAAATAAAGTACCAATATTTAATTTAGCAAAATCATATATTATTACAAGTGTTCATTTTGAGTTCTCGTACTTTGAAGATGAAAACGAAAGATGGAATTGGTAGGATTTAAATTTTTATTCAATTTGAGGACAAAATGGTAATGATAAATACAAAACGAACCAAAAGATAAAATTTTAAAATAAGAAAAAAAAAACATCAAAAATTTCGGGGGGTCCGGGTCCCCCACAGGACGCCCCATTTTTAATATATTTTGATAAAAAAATTAATGAAATGTAATTAATGAAAAGTTGTGAGTCCATAGAATGTATGATAAAAAAATAAAAAATAAAAATTGAAAATTGGGATTAAAAAAGAACTTTTTATTACGGACAAATTACATAAATTGGGACGAAAAGCTAGTAGGAAAAGAAATGTACACTAGACGAGTGCTTAGAAAGAACTCTCTTTATTAGTTTCTAAATATATTTATGTATGTTTATGATCATATAATGGGGAGTATTAAACAATTGCGAAATAATCTCATCCATTCCGAAAATAATTATGTCACAAGTTCACAATTATGAAATATACGCCAAAAAAAATAAATTGTGATCACATGTACTTGGCTATGTAGTCGGGCTCCACCAATTTAAGCTCTCGTTTGGGCTTCATTAAAATAAAATTTTGGAGGTAAATATATTTTGAAATAGTGATTTTTTTTTTAATAGTGTGTGATTAAAAAAGAATTTACGTATAATATTATTTTATAAAAAAATGTGTAGTTAAAAATAAATTTTTAAAAAATGGAGCTCATGACTAAATATATTTAAATTAAAGATATGTGTAAAGATAAGAGATGAAAACACTGAACACACGAAAATCAAAAGCGAAGAAGGAAATTTCCATGATTGAATATATAAGGCATTTAGTTTAACTGAACTTATATGCTACTACTTACTCACATATTTTTAAAAAGTTATTATTTGCTCACTGAACTTTACTATGTATTACTACTTGTTTATCGAAATTTAAAAAGTTATTCATTACTCACCAAAATTTGAACAAAGTTATCCATCAACCACTTATATTATTTCTATCAGTGTTACCTATAACAAATTTCAGTGTGCAACGAGTAACTTTATTCAAACTTAGGTGAGCAATGAATAATCTTTTAGATTTCGACGACCTAGTAGTAACATAGATTAAAGTTTATTGAGTGACAGTAACTTTTAAAAGATCGTTGAGTAAGTAATCTAATTATAGCAAAATTCAATGATCATTAATTAAATTATCTCTGTGTAAAAAAATTCTTACACATTAAATTAAGTCCTTCTTTGGTAGAAATTAAAATTTAGATTTTAATTTAAGTCAAAATTAATAAATAATTTTAACTACACATTTTATGAAATTTATAACTTTTCAATCATACATTTCATCAACTTTTATAAAAAATTACTAAAAATCAAATTTTATTCATTCCCAATTAGGGAATGAGTTTCTACTTTGACCTTCATTTTTTAAAATTTATTTTTTTCAAATTCATTTTCAATTACGTATTTTAAGAGTTTCATAACTTTTATTTAATTTTTGATCACACACTTCATCAATTCTTATCAACATCTACTAAAATGTTAATTTTTATTCAAACCAAATAACGGTCAAAGTCAATATCCAAAAAGTGTGTCACAAGTTCACAACTCCATTAATTTCACAACGCTCCCCCTCCCCCTCCTCTCTGAGTGTATTTGAGCCACATTATTTTGAAAAAATGTATTCTGAATCAATAAATTGATGAAAAATGTGTGATTGAAAAAATAATTATTGATGTGATGAAAATTATTATTTTATTAAAGGATGTATGGTAGAAAATGAGTAAAAGAATGAAAATGAAAATTTTAGTGCGTACCAAACAGGGGCTACATTTCTTTTCCATGCCTACACTCACTTAAATTTTAATTTTTTACCAATATATTATTAAGTCCTTGTTTGTCTCCATTTTAGGGGGAAAAGTGTTTTGAAATAGTGAGTTTTTTTTGAGAATGTAAGGTTAAAAAATAAGAAAAACATTTAAATTATGTGTAAAATTATTTTATGGGAGAATGTGAGATTGAAAATGAGTTTTGAAAATGTATTTTTGAAAAAATGAAGCCTAAACATAGGCACTGTATCTGTATCTGTATCCACGACTAAGAGTTCACTCAACATGAAATTTTAAATGTTAAAACTTATTTTGAAACTAATGGCTTGTATGACATGATTTTGAAAAAGTCAAAAGGAGTTTTTAAGATACAAAAGTAGCTTTTGAACCCATTGGACTAATTTTATTTTTTCTAATTAAAACAATTTTTAGAGAAAGTTGATCAAATACAACTTCCTCAAACAAAAAAATTAAGGTAACTTCAATTTTTTTTATAGGATGCAAAAACAAAATTAATGTCAAATGAAACCTAATTTACTTTTAAATATATTTGGATAATTTTTAAAAGTATTCCGTTTGACTAAAAGATTTTTTAAAAAGAAGTTGACTTAAAATAATTCACCACAGTATATAAAAGTGGCAAGTTTGTACCACTATTCATATGACATCATTTCAACCCCAATGCGACGTTGTGAAACGTTAAATTTTTTTTAACATAACGAGTTTTCTCGACTTTATTTCCCTCTTCTTTTGTTGTATATTTTACTGTTTAACGTCTTAATTGTGCTATGTTCTGGCAAATTTGCTCAAAGACTATTTTCTTCTTTTGGCTACAGATGCACTGCAGGGCTTTTCCAAAGTATAATATCTTTCTGAATAATTTTGTTATTTAATACCATCTTATATCGTTATTTCTAATTGCTTCGCAAAAAAATAAACTAAACTGGTAGCAGCAGTGAACCCAGAAAATTCCTTAAATGGTTTTTACTGTTTTGATTTCATTAGATTAGAGTCCTTCACATAGATGTTGAGAATGTTAGATAGTTTAATTTACTTTGTTATTGGATTTTGATTAATTTTTGGAAACCTATCGTCGATAAATTCAACCATCAAGAGCCACTATATCATAAGAGCGGGTTTGCTCTTTCTTATATTTTTCAATTTTGATCATATATGGAACTCTTTAATTTACTCATTTATATAAAAAAAAAATCCTGTGTCTCTCCGTGTTTTGCATGGAGTCTCCCTGCGCGCACGGGGCGTGTCTCCATTTTTTTCCCTTTTTGATTCAACCGCTCAATCCCATATTATCCTCGAATAACATTTTGAAACTAATTTCCATCACGTTAGGTTTTGAATTTTCTCTAACTAATACCTGTAGTTATTTTTGTTTATATTTTAGAATTTGCCCGCCAGGCTGCGTTGCTCCAATAATCCCCCTATCTTCTCTTTATCCTCCGCCTTTAACTTTCGATTATTGCAGTATCGACTTCTGGTAAACTAGGAAGATGATAGTGATTTTGTATGACTATATATGTGGAGTTTAGTGATGGTTATATGTATTTTGTTTATACTTCTATTGAGCATTGAAGATTTGGCCAATCTGAAACTTATGATGCTATTTGCTTCGATTATGTGTGTATTTACATTTTGAAGTTTTATTTATTTGTTGGTTTTGTTAAGTTTGTAAAGTTTTTGTCCAACTGCTGTCAAAGATGTTACTTTTGCTATTTGTGTTTTGAAGATAACATAATCATAATTGTTCATGGTTTGAATTTTTTTTCGGGATTAATGAAGATTACAAATATCTAGCAATATTGAGAATTTGAGTCGTGGTAAATTCTTTTATCACATTGTTTTTATTTCAAGCTCTTTTTTCTTATCATCAATTTCCGTTATATTAATAACAATTATTCTTGTAGCTAAAAATTTAATGTAGATGCTTATCTGTTTTATTTGTAGTAAAAATATATGTCAAACAGAAGTGATCTACCACACCATTTCTTTCAAGTAATAACACTTTCATTGGATCATAATCTTCGTTTGGTAGGTTTTAAAATGATCTCTTTGTTAATATTTATTCGTTATTAATGAAATTGTATATAAAGCAAATAACACTTTTATGAGATTTTTTTTTCGTTTTTCTCTTATAGTCACTTCCTAGATCTTTTATACATTGCTCAGGACATGACCTTAGTGATACAATGCGTTTGATCGGTTATGATGGAATTATTTGCAACAAACAATTGGAAATGGTTGATGATAACATGTATTTTGCTGCTGGATGACCACAATTCTTTGACCACCATAATTTACAAAGTGGTTATGTTATCATCTTTGAATACAACGGAAATTCTACTTTTGATATTTCGATATTTGAGAATTCAGGCGTAAGAGTGAGTTACGAGTTTGCTATATTTGAGGTTGAGATTTCACCTAATGGAAATCCTATTTCGAGTAACATTAGATGCCGATCGAGATGATTATCGAAAAATTGTAATCTCCTCTTTAAGTTAAATCTTTTGCAAACTATGTCATTCTTGCCTTGTATAAATGAACCATTTTTCATATTCATTGCTTTCACATAATTCTAAATTTTGCTATTTATAGATTTGTGAATTTATTTTGTCATATGTACCTGGGACATTCGCTCGATTGTATTTACCAAAATTTGTCCAAAATGTTCAAATCCATCATCGTCCACATCACAATTGTGAATTGGCGACTGCGAACAAATCTAAGAACAAATGGTTTGGTGCGATGTTTCACCATAGGTTGAACATGCTACGTTAGAGAGGAACAACTTCAAATAAGTGACACAAGTGTATTCGAACTTGTGAACGATGAAATTCCAATGTTCATGGTGTACAAAGTGTGTTACACCGATGGAAGTTGGACCCTTACATGAGTTGTACATTTCCACCTTTTATGTTTCATATTTACTTATTATCGAGCATTCATTTTGTCTTCTTACGTACAAAACTAAATAATTAAATCCATTAAGATTTGAATTTCTAATTTATATGTGCTATTTTTACTTCATATTTGCACTCAATTGGTACATTTTACTTTTCCCGAGTATACCAGTTAGACAACTTTGACTTTAATACTTTTAATTAATCTATATAATGAAATTCTATATTTAGAATTTATTGAATGCTATATCGTCGTCATTCAGAGACAAGTATCCTTCTATCTAAAATTATTCCAAGTAAGTTAACAGTTTGAATACTCTTTTGTGTAGCCATTCATTTGTCGTTTTCTATTTCATTTATGATTTCATTCTTACACTTCCATATACTTAATCAAATTACACATTTATCTGCAAGTTCATCTAAGGAGTCAAATATTAATAATTCTTGAGCCTCTTCCAAAGAAGTTATCACTAAATTTAGAAAGAAACCTCCCAAAAACCTGCCATAATTTAGAAAGCACAATCAAATATCTACACAAAAAAACTTCTCTTTTGTTCGTGGCTACAAGATGAACGTTATGTAACTCAAACGAATGATGAATTTTTTTGTCAACATTTCGATTGTTGTTTTAAATTATGACATGCTTTTGGGAGATTTTTTTTCTAAACTTGTTGATCATTACTTTGGAAGAGGCTCATACTCTATATTCCAACGACATTTCAAATTAAGAGGTAATTTTTAACACGTTTTTCTTTAACTATTCTTCTTTGTTTTTCTATTTGAGGTATGATTTTATTGTTACGCTTTCATTTATTTAATGGAGATACACATTTTATTGTAGGTACATCTAAGAAGTCAAACGTTAACAATTATGTTTGAGAGTTGTTTTGTACTTTAAATTGCTCCGTAAGATTAATTGTTCTACTCAATAACAACAATGTGTTTTTTTCAATTGCACTTAACCTTTTGTCCTTATATCGTAGCTTTACGTGGGGTAGTTGATTTTGAAATACTTTTTTACACCTATGTTATGCTACAATTGCATTTTGGTACACCTGATTCAATAATGTTCTCTTTAATTTCAATTCTTTATCATCTGTATCTTTCTCTACTTGAATGTATAAATAATTATTCTCACTGTCGGTTATTCATAATTTCAGCTTCTAATTTTCTCTATATTTGAATTAAGCATGTTATATTATAAGTATGTTCCAAAAGTTTTAGAATAGATTGTGTGTGACAAATTTCTGTAGTCTTGAAAAACATTGTGCCTAAAAAGAAAATCAAATATGCATTTCTTATTTCAAATGGTGTGTGATTTATGATGTAGCTCACCGAATATAAAATTTTGTCCGAGAATGTTATAACTAATAAATTGTTGTAAAAGGAAAGTAAATTAAGGTTTAATGTGAATGACACTTGTACCTCTACAACCCCAAATATTATAAATATAGAGTTTTGGTTCTCATTATAATACACACAGAAAAGTCTATTGACTTTTATTCTCTCTTCTCTTTTTTCTATTTTATAACACATTATCAGCACGAAAAATTTAATTTTTCAAAGTCTTGTGAAGGTAGTAATTTATTTAATCATCTATCACGTGTACCAAAATTAGGCCCTGTTTGAGCCACCTTTTTTTCTTACTAAAATGAAAAATATGACCGTTATCCATCACATCAACATTTAAATTCAAATTCTCTATCTCTTGTGTGGGCCCCAATAACGGCTATATTTTTCATTCTCATTTTCAAAAAAGGCGGCTCAAACAGGGGCTTAATTTGGTGACATGTGAAAATTTTAATTTCTACATACACATGAATCATAACAAAATTACTTCAATTATTAGCATGCATGATTTCTTTTCATTATTTAACTGTGTTACTCTTCATATTGAAAAGCAATAATTCATCTTCTCGATTTGCGGCTGTATTTATGGCTTTTAATAGTATATGATCAGTTCATGATTTTGTTTGAATATTCAATCATGTTTTCCATCTATTCTATATTCATGTGTGTGAACCTGCATGGATTAATTTCTTTACAGCATATTGATTGAATTAAAATTTGAGTTATCATTGCAAATATGACCATGTTGACTACTGTCACAAGAATGGAATTTCATATTTCTTATATGTGTACATATGGTATATAATGATAAAGTTGAGATTCTGTATGTGATATTCGGTAATTATTTCCTATCCTACATTAATAAAAGAGGCACTTGCCATTTACTGTAGCTAAGCCGAATGGCCAAATAAGCCAGCCATTTTTTAGCACAATAAGCCGAGCCTAGGCCGAGCTATATGAGGAGATTTTTAGATTTTTCTCTGACACACGCAACATTTTCCTTTTACGCAACATTTCTCTTTCTTTCTTCAGACTTTTCCAGTCTTTCCTTCTTTCTCTCTCGATTTCTCTAGATTCTTCTTCTCTCCCCCTTCTTTCTTTCTGTGAAGCATCAAGATGAGTAGAACCCGTTTTTCTTTTTATTCTAATCCAAAACTCCCCTCCAAAAACCAATAAAAAAAATCAAGAATTCCCAAGCCATTTTTTCACTCAAGCTGACTAATTTTGGCGCATAACTCTAGAAGTAGAAAAGGCAACGAATTTATATGAAAGCCAACTCAATTCACCGCCAATGTTGCTGATGTATGAATAGGTGAGAAAAATGGGGTCTTGAGAAAAATGGCTTGCATGCAAAGCCCCGGATTTCGCCTCTCTTCATCAACTTCTACTAATTTTGGGGTTGCAAATCCGTGGAAAATTTTCCATTTTTGGTTGGATTTGATTTAATGGAAAATCGTGTGCTTGCGTATAATGGTCAATGTCGGATGTTGTGTAAACTCTGCTTCGCTGTTGCCTATTATTTGGCGGCATTTCTCAACTTTGATCCTTGCGGTGAAATTTGTTTGGGGAAAATGAATTAGAAATGTTTAACTCTATCTTGGTCATTCTGACTTAACAAATTCCACAGATTTCTCTCTATCGTCTCTCATTTCCGTTTCCATTTTTTTTTTTTTTTTGTAGGTTATGTTGGTGTTTTTGTTTTACCCATGCCCAAATTTCAATTGCAAGAAAAACGTATACGGGCAGCCAGCAATTGTGCAGATTGAATCTCCATCCCTCCATTTTCCCTTGAAGTCTTGCACGTCGTACCTGACGGTCCCATCGTCATCCGCCGACTACGTCTAACCTCTCCGCCACTGTCCTTCGCAGTTTCACTATTGTGAGTCTGCTCCATTGCTCCTCTCTTTTATTTTTTTCTTGTTTTTGTTCTTTCAGAGTGTAGTTAATTTTTTGATTTATTTTTATGATTTATGGATGTTTTTGTGAATTGTGAGCCTGTAGTATTTACTGTGAGGATTTTGAATTTTGTGAATTCGAAAATTCAAGAATATTGGAAAAATTATGGCAGAATATTGAGGTTTATAATTTATGAAATTTGAGAATTTGAGAATCTTTAATATATGTGGACTGTGAATTGGATAATTTGTGTGAGAAATAATAAATTTGAAAAAAAAAAACTGATGATGTTACCATGAGAATCACGGCTATTGTTCTTTTCATCTTGCTACTTTGATATCAGTAGAATTCTCTACAATTTTCGGCTTAAATTTACTGTTTCATTAACGAAGGAAACTTGGCCAAATTTTCTTCTGGTAATAAATAGATTCAAATTTTATTAAATTAAAAAAATGAACTTCTAGAGCTAATTTTATTGGAACAATATTTTTATATTATTTGGTAGGTACTAATAAATATGTTGTGTGCATGACATTGTGCTTTTTAATAATTCTCCACATCTTCCACCCTAAATAGTTCTACTCCATTGCATATGAATATTCATGAAACTTCTACAGTAATAATTATCTAAAAACTAATTATTCCTAAAAGAAAAGGGCGTGATTTCATTCTTAAGGTGGGAACTGGTAGTGATTTGCCATATAGAATTGTTGTACATCCTGGGGGAGAAGCCCTTATTTGTTCATTGCCTAAGAGTTGCAGGTACGTTCTGTAGCTATATTTCCATGTGAAATCGGTGATCATGTTATGGCCAAGATTGTCTTTCCAAGTCTTAGAGATGTTGAATTTACTCGATTGATGTTCAAACAAAAATTTGAAGTAAAACTTTTTCATCTTGGAGTTAGATGCATATTGGGTCATTTAATTTAAATTTGTAATAATCTCAATTTCATCAACTCCTTAGGAGTCAGTTGTTCAATTTTTTTTGTGATCTCATTGGTAACTTCAAATTTTTACACGAGTGCAATCTGACTATTACCTTTATTGAGTAATTAATTGAACAGGTATTTGAGACTTGAATAATTGCAATGTACTTGTTTGATTGATAATGGTATTAGGCCATAGCCTTGCCCCATACCAAGGGTGATTATACTCACAGGATCTTTCCAAATGCATCATCAACCATGTGGAAGGTTGAGTCTAAGTTTTATCTATCAGGATCAAGTTAGAAAATTCCGGACACTGAAGAATAAGAAAAAAGAATGATAGAAAGAAAAATGGGCTTGGATTTTTTATTATAGTGTTCATCACCATCACACTTTTAAGAGAGCATAAATTTTACACTTTTCGATGGTGTAATTTTTTCAGGGTTATGACATGAGTTTTCTCATAACCAATTTTTTTCAGGGTTATGACATAAATTATATTCCTAAATAATCTCCCATTACTGCCATCCTTTCTGATCATATGTATTGTTAGCATTTGCAGTAGAAAACCCATCGAGCTGTTTTGTTTGAAGTCTGATTGTGCAACTGAACGCCATTATTGCATGGAAGAAAAACAATGGTGCTGGGTACCAGAGACTTCTCTTTTACTTCATAAATAACTAAATGCTATAATTTAATATGAGAAGAAATTGTGAACCTTTCCACTGGATTGTTTAACGGGTAAATTGCTATAATTTTCCCTCCATGTTGTATTCTAATTAGACTGAACCAGTGGATTCTGTCAAAGGCAATTTCAAGATTCACTGTTCAAAGTATGTTGACAAGATACACTCTGGAAATAATGGATGATGGTAATTCTAGATTCTGATAAATCTGGTAATTCACAGGCCAGTTGCCTGTGTATCCTATCTAAAATGGTACGTTAAGCCCATATTTTTCAAACTCTCTTATCTATATATTCATTTTCAACTACACATTTATACAATAAAATATTTTGTACATAAATTTAAAATTTTTCCTTATTTTGGATTGCATTTTTTTAATCACTATTCAAAACTCTATTTTTTGAAAAATATGGTTGTCAATCAGGGGCAAAACGTGCACCCAGTTTCTTCGATTTAATGCAAAATGGCATTTCAATTTTGATCATTATTGCAACTGATCTAGATGACGCGACGGAAAAAAATATACATAAGTGTCCATAGTTGTATCTATTTTCAGTATTTCTATTAGGCAATGGGTGCTTACCGAAATTAATATTTTCTTTTCAAATTTAGTTGTGAGTTTGTTTTTATTTTAAGAAAATAAAGTTTTACCTAGATAGCAATCAATAGATACATTAGAGATAAAAACTCTGACAAATAAGAAATCAATGCTTCTATCTTTAGGGGATTACGAATGCTTTTTCTTGTGCTTGAATCTTAGATTACTAATGCATCAGTTGCAGCTATTGCTTCTAGCTCCTCAAAGCTATAATTACTTGATCTGAGTAGGTACGTTTCAGGCCCTTGTTTTTTCATCTTTGATCTTAGAGGTACAGAATTTGTTGAAATAATGGTTATCTTAACCAAGCCCCTGTATTTTCTGCTCAGAATGTTGTGTGCTTTGTTACAAATGCTATTTCTGATTCGCTTTAGGTGTGACTACTTAGGTATGAAAATTTGATAGATATTTCTCTATTTTCTATTTTATTTGCTTCAATAAATAAGTAAATATTTCCTTAATGCTATTTCTTTACATAGGTCAAGTAACATCGATAATGACATTGGAATGATTTACAATGTTTTTCCAGAAACGTTGTCAAAACTACTTCTTGCTCTTTGCTCCAACATAACTTCAAGTAATCTTCGATATTTTATCAATTGAAGAAATGTATGCTACACTAATTGATCTTCAAAAATATAAACTTAAAGAGTGTCATCCAAAAAGACTAACAATGATAAGCTTTCACATGGAGACTTTTTCTCCCGCTGATGATAATCCAATTCATGTGTTTGCTTTTGTGCTTGAGATTTAACTTATCCAACTTCATCATATCGAGCTGATTTTCAGGATGAACGATTTGATAAGACAAAGCATTGGGATGATTTGAAAGAGGAGGAAGAACATATTGAGGAAGAGGAACTGGAAGATGACATTCAATCAGTTGATAGCCTTTGAAGGTATAATATTTGCCTTCATTCAATGTTCGATGTTCCTCCTTCACGTTGGTGTTCAATTACTAATAATGATACCAGCTTAGATAAATATGAAAGTGGCAAGTACTTAAATTTACAAGAATGGACAAAGTGATTCAGCCACCGTTGGTAACCATAGGATATTTTCGCTTCCTTATCCATTGTTTATGTTTCTTGTTGACATTTTTTTATGTTGCCTTGATGGAAGCTTGGAAGTTTTTTTTCTACGTTGAATGTCTCCAACTAATGGGCTCAAGTCTTGTAGCACAGTTGTAGTAGGAGTTTTGGTATTTATATGCTTTTGAGTTGAAATAACTTGTTTGAGAAAATCACTCTTCGTTATTTTTTCATTTACCTATTAATTAACATATTTGAATATCGAGTTATACTCCATAATAAACATTCATGTCATATGCCATGAACTTGATTTCATGAAGCAAGAAGAAAGTGTTCCATGATTTTCTCTGTTTATATACAATGTGCACATCATAAACATGATAACCTTTTGAAGAAAAAATATGGTTGAAAGTCATCAAATGTGCATTATTGTTTCACTTGTACATGGATGGTGAAATATATCTTAAACTTCTACACCTACGCTATTAAATAGCCAACTAAGCTGGTAGCACGTGCATTGCACGTGCGGCAAACTAGTATATATATAAGTTTATATCATGTCCGTCTGGTAATTAGTATTTAAATCTGAATAAATAACTTTATATTTTATTTTATTTTTCCTTCATCTCCACTTAATTGTTATTGCTCATGAAGTAGCACAACATTATAATTAAGGGTAATTGGCGCAAAACGTCCCTATCTATGACGGTTGTTGTGGAAAACGTCCATACGTTCGATTTTTTGGTGCAGAACGTCCCTACCTTTGCATTTTCTTGCGCAAAACGTCCTTTTGACCAATTTTTAACATAAAATGACCATTATACCCTCTTATATAAATAAAACAAAAAAGAAAAGAAAAGAAAAATAAAGAATAAATTGCAATCTAGTCCAAAACATTTTTAAAAGTGCAAATCAATCCAAATAAATTATTAAAATAATCAAAAATCAAAAATAAAAACTTTTCCGTCGAGGTGGGAAAGGAGACGGGGAAAGAAAGGGCGAGACAAGAAATGGGGATAGGAGAGAAAAGTTTTTATTTTTATTTTTGATTATTTTTAATATTTTAATAATTTATTTGGATTGATTTGCACTTTTAAAAATGTTTTGGACTAGATTGCAATTTATTCTTTATTTTTCTTTTCTTTTCTTTTTTGTTTTATTTATATAAGAGGGTATAATGGTCATTTTATGTTAAAAATTGGTCAAAAGGACGTTTTGCGCAAAAAAATGCAAAGGTAGGGACGTTCTGCACCAAAAAATCGAACGTAGGGACGTTTTCCACAACAACCGTCATAGGTAGGGACGTTTTGTGCCAATTACCCTTATAATTAATATTCTAGAAGAATATTACTTGCTCCTGAAGAGCATAAATTATATTTTTCAATATTCCAGAAGAATATAGACATATTGCTCTTGAAAAAACAATATTAAAATACAATGTGCTCTCGAAGTAGCACATGTTTTGAAGAACATACTATTTTAAATTAGTGTTTATCCCTGAAGGAAAACACGTAACGTATGTCATATTGATATTGACTATTGATGTTTAAATCATATTTTTCGAAACTAATTGTATTTTCTTTTACTTCATTGTGTAGTTAATCAAATGACAAACATTACAAAACTTGAGTTTGCTGCACTTGACATATCTGAGAAAAATTATTTGTCATGGGTACTCGATGCTGATATCTATCTGGTCTCAAAAGGTTTGGGAAAGACAATTAAAGAAGGAAACAAAGAATCCCTGTAGGATCATGCAAAAACACTCATCTTCTTTTGTCTTCACCTTCACGATGGATTGAAAATTGAATATCTCACTGAAAAAGATCCGCAGGGTTTTTGGGAAAAATTAACTGGAAGATTTGATCATCAGATGACTATAGTCCTCCTCAAAGCCCGCTATGAGTGAATGCATCTTTGTTTGCAAGATTTCAAAACTATTAGTGAATACAATTCTGAACTATTCAGAATATGTTCAAAATTGACATTGTGTGGAGAAAAAATCATCGATGATGATATGTTGGAGAAAACTTTTTCCACCTTTTATGCCTCGAATGTGCTCTTGCAGCAGTAATATCGTGAGCGTGGTTTCAAAAGGTACTCCGAACTCATATCTGTCTGCTTGTGGCCGAACAAAATAATGAACTGTTGATGAAAAATCATGGGTTATATCCAACTGGTTCCATACCATTGTCTGAAGCAAATGGTACTGCATTGTTTGAAGTAAATACAATACCAAGACAAGAACATATATTTGGACGTGGAAGCAGGCGCGGGCGCGGACGTGTACATGGAACAAATCATGGACGAAATAATCAACAAAATTATCAGCAACAAGACAATAATTTCAAAAGGCACAAAACAAACGAAAGTAGCACATCCAAAGAGGAGCATGAAGAAAGTTGCTTTAGACGTGGAATGAAAGGGCATTGGGCGCGTACCTGTCGTACGGCCAAACACCTCATGGATCTCTACCAAAAATCAATCAAGGGAAATAAGAAATTGGAGACAAATTTTGCTGATTATGATGGTCCAACTGATGTTACTCATTTGGATGTCTCTGATTTCTTTGCTGATCCAAATGAGAATATTGACCATTTGATTGGGGGTGGTGTAATGGAAGATATGAATTAGTTTACTTCCTAGTATTTCCTATCGTTTTAGAAATTCAATTATGTTCTTATTTCTCACAAAAAACTTAAAACTTTAGTATACATCATTAATTTCATAATAAATTATGTTTACCCTTTTAAATTTAAATTTTAAGTCTTTTTAAAATATATTTGTTTTCTTATAGATTCACGATGGATTGTCAAGATACTTGTTTGATTGATAGTGCAATTACACATACTATTCCTTAAGACAAAATATTTTTTGGACTTAACATTAGCAGAAAATAGTGTTAATACGATATCAGGTGCATCGAATATCGTTGCCGGCTCCGGAAGAGCTTGTATTATTTTACCAAATAATACAAAATTATATATTGACGATGCACTTTATTCAAATAAATCCAGAAGAAATTTGCTTAGTTTTAAAGATATCAGTTGCAATGGATATCACATTGAGACGATGCAAGAAAATAATGTTGAATATCTTTGCATAACTTCTTTTATATCTGGCCGGAAGCAGATAAAAGAAAAACTTTATGCACTCCCATCTGAGATATATTATACATTTATAAAAATGGTTGAGTCAAATATTATCACAACTCTATCTCATTTTGATAAATAAGGTAAAATTTCTTGGAATTAAACAACTATATCTCATTTTGATTCCCGCAACAATAAATGTAAGCAAGATGTTGAAAAAATCATTCATTTGCAAAAAATTACAAATCAATTATCGGATGCATTTGTTGACCCGAAAAAAGTGACAAAATCATATATACCACAGAAAATATTCCAGCAAAAATTGAAGTCCATGTAGGACAATTTGCTGTAGAAAATGAATCTCAAATACTCCATAAGTGTGGTCGACCAGTTGGTTCAAAAGACTCTGTACCTCAAAAAAGAAAAGTACAAGAGAAAAACCAACCAAAAATTTCGGAAGAAGTAACATTGGAGAAAATTGATCAATCAAATATTGAAAATATGGTTCCTGAAAAATCACAAGTGTCCGAAAATAATGAGGTTTCAATAAATTATATGTTATCTCATAAATTATGGGAGCGAAATAATGTTGTTATAGACAATTTCTTTCGCATTTAACGTGACTCTTGATATTATGCAAAATGATGATCCTGAACCATTGTCTGTTAAAGATTGTCAAAATAGAAATGATTAGCCAAAGTGAAAAGAAGTCATACAGACGGAATTGAATTCCTTAGAGAAACGAAAAGTGTTTGGACCCGTAGTTCGAACACCTGAAAATGTAATCATTGTTGGATATAAATGGATTTTTGTATGAAAGAGAAATGAAAACAATGAAATTACAAGATACAAGGCCCAACTTGTAGCTCAAGATTTCTTACAAAGACCAGGAATTGATTATGAAGAAATATATTCTCCCGTAATGGACACCATCACTTTTAAATTCTTAATTAATTTGACCGTGTCACAAAAGCTTGATATGCGCCTTATGGATGTAGTGACTGCCTATTTGTATGGTTCACTTGATAATGACATATACATGAAAGTCTCTGAAGGACTCAAAGTGCGTGAAACAAATGATACATGCGCGAGAACCATGTTCTAATTAAACTGCAAAGATCATTGCATGGATTAAAACAATCCGGACGCATGTGATATAATCGCCTTAGTGAATATTTGTTGAAGAAATGTTATAAAAATGATGATGTCTGCCCATGTGTTTTTATAAAGAAAACGAATATTGGATTTGCAATTGTGGCAGTTTATGTTGATGACTTAAATTTAATTGGAACTCCTGAAGAGTTTAACAAAACTGCAGATTATTTGAAAAATGAATTTGAGATGAAAGATTTGAGAAAAACAAAATTCTGTCTCGGGTTGCAAATTGAACATTTCTTAAAATGATTATTTATTTATCAATCTACATATACAGAAAAAGTCTTAAAACGATTTTATACGGATAGTGCACATATATTGATATCACCTATGGTTGTTCGATCACTTGATGTAAAAAATGATCATTTTCGTCCACCCGAAGATGGAGAAAATATTCTTGGTCCTGAAATATCATATCTTAGTGCAATTTGAACATTAACTTATCTTGCAAATTGTATTATACTCGACACAACTTATTCTGTAAATCTCATTGCAAGATATAGCTCTACACCAATACAAAGACATTGGAATTGCGTTAAACATATTTTTCGTTAACTAAAGGGTACTATTGATTTGTGATTATTTTATTCTCAAAAGTCGGGATCTGCTTTAGTTGGATATACAGATGCAGGTTATCTCTTTGACCCACATAAAACTAAATCACAAACGTGATATGTGTTTACACGTGGAGGAACATCTATATCATGGAGATCTGTGAAGCAATCATTGACAGCAACATCCTCAAATCATTGCAATCCATAAAGCAGGTCGAGAATGTGTATGGTTGAGGAACATGACCCATTATATCCAAGAGTCATGCAGATTAGTTTCAACAAAAGATAGTCCAACAATTTTGTATGAAAATAATGCTGCTTGTATTACACAACTCAAATGAGGCTATATCAAAGGTAACCAGACGAAGTATATTTTTCCAAAATTCTTTCATACACATGAGTTTCAGAAAAATGGCGACATCAATATTCAACAAATTCGTTCAAGTGACAATGTAGCCGATTTATTTACAAAAGCACTGTCAATATATATATTCAAGAAATTGGTTCACGAGGTTGGAATGAGTCGACTCAAAGATTTTCAGTGATCAATATTAGGGGGAGTAATCGTACTCTTTTTCCTTCGCTTATGTTTTATTCCACTAGGTTTTCCTAACAAGGTTTTAATGAGACAATATTTATATTTAATACTCCGAAATAACTGTACTTTTTTCCTTCGTTTGTTCTTTTTGTCCCATTGAGTTTTTATTAAATAAGGTTTTAATGAGACATATATTTTGTAATGTGTCATTCAAGGGGGGTGTTGTAAAAGGAAAGTAAATTATGGTTTAATGTGAATGACATTTGTACCCCTAGATCCATAGATATTATTACTATATATATCCCTATTGCTGTCCTATAAATATGGGGCTTTAATTCTCATTATTATACACACAGAAAAATCTATTAACTTTTATTCTCTCTTTTATAACATAAATAATCATTATAGTGACATGTTTTACAAAATTGTAACGATTGCACGATCCACCCTAGTCATACAAAAAGTAGAAGTAAAATAGAAGATAAACAAAACGGGCCAAAATATTTTTATTCGCATAATACTATTAATTTATTATTATCGTAATCCCCGCAGCCATTCATGACCCAACCGCTATAAAATAATCTTCACCGTTTCCTCTCTTACGTTTCCTTTGAGTCTCTGCATAAATCAACACTATACTTCTCTCAATCGTTCATCTGAACCATCGGATCATCGATTTTCCGAGGTAATTTTTTTTTTTATCGTTAATAATAACTTTTTGAATACTTTTTTAATTTCTATTTGTTGTTCTATGTTGTTTTCATTTTTCTTATCTTCAGATGAACCATCTCCATCTACGTGTTGCTATGATCTTTTTTTCATGTTAAATAAACTGATTGTTAGCTATTTCGTTTATGATCATTTTTTGTTAAATAACTTTTTTCTGAATTATTATGCATTTTTTTTATTGTTTTAGTTCCGTATCAGATTACGATCTTTACTGTCGGTTTAGTTTTTTAGCATGCTTGGCTGCGCAGGTGTCACGATGGTTTAATTTTTGCTGCTATTTTTTTGACTGTATTAAGTTCTGATGGGTATATTGTTTTGCTTCTATTAATTTTTTTTCCCTTTCTATATTTCAATTTATTTATTATGTAATTGATTCTGATAGAAACGATTAAACTTGCCAGTGGTTAGATTGCTATATGACTACACAGTTAATAGGGAACTGTTTAGGTTGGTATTTTTCAATAACTTTTCAGCTTTCCCTATTTGAAAGAGTCCTTCAGCTTTCTCTTTAGAGTCTGTTTTGCGAAGCTTACAAAAAAAAAAAAAATGAATTTATTTTTTAAGAAAGTTTTTGTTTCCAAGCATGTTTGGATAATTTAATTTATTTTGTAAAAAGTTACTTACTTTGAAAGTAAATCTTACCTAAATAATAACTATCACAATAAGTTACTTATTTCCAACTCTGCGCTAATTAATAAGTCTATTTATTTCAAAACTTACTTTTAAGTAATCTTTTTAAAATTAGCCAAAAATGCTCTATCCCAGTTGTTTGAGCTACATTATATACAGTTGGATTATCCTTTCAAATTAATATAACAACTTTCTGAAAAGTGAAGGGAACGTAAAAACAGTGCTGCCATACGCATTCATTGTCTGGTGCACTTTCTTAAACATATTGCTAAATGCTGAATTAAACTTTTCCTTTAATCCCTTTTGTAGAGTGTATCGTAGTTTTATTATTCCCCATTGGATTTATAATTTTGTACCATTCTGATCGTTTTTGGTTGATTTGATATGCCTTCAGTGGTTGTCAATGTTGCTTGAATATGAATGTATCATTTCTTATTTTTGTAAACACCCTTTTTCTGATCTTTCAGCATCATTCAAATATATTTCTGCTCATCATTATCTTCCTAGGTCCTAAGTTCAATTACCTTTTGAGGTAGTATTATTCTGGCTTACAACAAATAGGTTAGACATTTTTCACTATGCAGGAAGGGGTTGCTGGTGGCTTGTATTTATGGAGGATTTGGCCTTTGATTTGTTAGAATACTTATATCAGCCTAATAGTTCAAACCTAGACATTTGTGATTTACTTGAGCCTGAATTTTGGTACAGTGATGGTATACTATATTGGTTCATCTTCCTTGCCCTTAAAATGAACATGAGTTTGCAAAGCCCGTGGAATGAGGGGCATAACATGCAGGTGAGACGTTTCTTTGCTTAGTCCTCTACAGTCTTTTCCAGACTGATAATTGTTTTACAAGGCAAACTTCCCAGATTACATCAGTTTTTAAATTGTTTCTTGTGCTTCAGTACTCATCAATGATAAAAAGTCTTCTATGCAGTTTTGAGAACATGTCTTAGTGTAGGTAGGTCATGGATGTATATTGAATTTCTTTTGTATGCATCTTTTGTACCTTGGTGAAACTTTAGTTTTAAAAAGCCTGGAAAACACTTGTTACCTAGACATACAGGATAAATATCGAGTAAATAGCTAATCAGTCTCCTGGTATGAAGATTCTGAATTACAAATATTATTGCAAGCATGTTTTGTCTATCTGGATGATAAAATGAACAAGTTTGATTTTGACATCTGGGTGCCCTCCAAGAATTGTTAGACTGACCCTGCCACGGTTGCAGTGTCATATGCGTCAACTTCTGAGCTTAGATAGAGATTGTAACCTCTGGATTACGTCATTTTTGCAAAATATGATAATTTTCTTCTCTGTGGAATTTATTTGCATCGTCAATCATTCTGTCTAATAAAGTTAGGATCCTTTGAGAACTCCTTGCCGTTAATACTAAGGTATCTCTTTAAATTTGATTATTCCACGTACATTTGGAGTTGGGGAGAGAAGGCAGTTACATTACTGTCTCCATGTTGGTTTATGGTGACAAGGTGAGTGCTTCTATGCCTTTTAGGAATTATGTTGACCAGCTCTTTTCTCAACACAACTGGGTAGCAGGAAATTGACGTACTGGGTTGGGCTAAATGTGCAGACTGAGTGGTTTGTATGATGGAAGTGTGTTTGGTTGATCTGTGGTCGTAATTACAAGCCTCTAGAGATCCTGAGCAACTGGATATAATCTCTCCAATGAACCTCAATTTTTTTGCTTGTTGGCAGAAGTTTATTGTCTTTGAATTGAGCTGTGTGTTGGTTGCTTACCATTTGGTTGATGCTGTTGAGTTTGTGATGCTTAAGCTGTTTCTTTAAAGATCGTGATCATACTAAATGGAGGCTGAAAATCAACTTGAGTAAGAAAACAATCTAGATTAATAGTCGAGCAATGAAATTTCTGCCCTCCGTTATAAAGTAAGTTAAGAACAGTGCCTTTTGGACACTGATTATCTGCCCGTTGGACTTTCTACCTAGTACATCATGTCCCTACGAGAATAGTTAAATGGGAAGCAGTCAACATGGCGTCTGGAGTGCTGATGATCACTTAAGTTTCTGCTGGCAAGTTTTCCTGTGGCCCGACATTGGAACAAAATCATAGCCTGGATTTTTCTAGGATTCTACTTGTCTCTTAGAGGATTTTCTTACAGACAAGTTTCCCTTTTGGTGGACTAGCTTCTTCTCTCAATGAGTTAAACACTGATGCCTGTGCCTCAGTTAGCTTGAAGATCGAATAGTGTTCCTGGGTGCATTATAGGGCTGGACAAAACTCTCGAACCGAACCGAGCGGTTTTTCATAAGTTAAATGCCCGAACGGGTATCTAAATTGAGAATCGATGAGTTTATGTCGGTTTTCGGTTCTAAATCAAGAACCGAATAATCGAATAAGAAGCGAATCTAAATAATTTTTTTAATTTTTTATATTGATATTGAATTAATTAAATTATTTTAATTTTTTTTAAACAAATTAGCAAATTAATTAAACAAACCAGCCAAGTGCAACCAAATTAATTTTTTGTTAGCCCAACATTTGGGCCTTATCCTTATCGTTCCCATTTCCATTCCAATTTCATTTGGTAAGCAGTAGTACGTCCACTCCCATATAAACCCAATTATTTATGCAGCTACTTGAAACAAATGAATTATTAATATGGATTACCGATGTTTTAATATTAGTATCTACTTTTTGGTATTTGTATACATTGAATTAATCTTATTGGACAACTTGTTATTTATATATTTTTAAATTGTGTTACGTTAATTTGTAAAAGTTACAAATGAATATGTCATTAGTTATATTTATGTAGTATTGCTGTAAATGTTAAAAAATTTAATTATGGAACGGAATCGAACAGAATCAAACCGAACCAAACCCGAATGGTTCCATAATTATATTTGGACCCGACGGTTCCATTTATTAAATACCCGAAACTAAATATTTTTCATTAATTTCTTGGAATTTTCCCTCTGTGGTCTAGTTGTTTGCTTTTCTTGACACATGCCTCTGACTTAGTGTTTTCGAATTCCTTAGAGCACTGTATATTTGAGTGTATCATTTGATCTTCCTCACTTCCCCAGTATGCATCATCTGGTAGACACGATAGGGTGCGAAAGTTAATTTTATATATGAAGTTGGGACCCCTGTAACTCTACACGTATTAATGACTTTGCCATGGTAATAAAAATAAGTGAACACACATAGTTTGCCCAAGTTTCTTGACTAACTAGCATTTGACTTTATGATCAAAGATCATCACAGGTATTCATTTTCAAGGCTGTCAAACATTAGAACGTCAAGTTAGTTTTAGTCTTTCTTTGGGACAATTGGGTCGGATCTATCTTCGATTAAGTTCTCATATACGTTGTGCAGACATTTTGATTTCCTGTATGAATTTGAATTTGTCCTTGTAATTGCTGTAGGACACTAAAACAATGGAATTTAATCTCGTGTTTGGTAGAATAGTGAGCTCGAATCATTCTTTCTTTAAACTGATCACCTCCTTGAACTTTTATGATCTAAAGGAAAAGTCGATTCTTGGTTGCTCTTATTATATTCTGTATGGTGGAAAGTTGAATTGCTGTGAAGCACTTAAGTTACAATTTTATGTTGTCTCCTCGAAAGATTAATAATTTACGAAGATTGTTATAATAATTAATTATGCCATATCAAGTTTACTGTTGCCATTGATGGACACTTTCCATTCTACATATTATAGTATAGAGACGACGGATGAATGCATATTTGCACGAGTAAACAGTAACCCTGTTTTTTATAAACCCACAATATACTTGCTATATTTTTAAATCTATCCCACTTAGATCTTCTGACTCCAAAAGTTCTGTTTATATGTTCATCCTGTTGGAGATGGAGAATAGTAGTATTACATTAGAGAATGCAAGAGAAATAGGTTTAAATATCTCCAAAGAAGAGACTTTTAAAGACCTTTATGAGTTATTGCTTTATATTTTCTCTTGTTAACCTGTTTGTGTGGATGTCTTCACTTTAACACTTTACTAAATAAGAAAGCTTGGTGTATTTTTGTGGTTGATCGATATAAAAATATTTATTTATATTGACAAAATTTCGATTATGTGTTAACCTATGCCATGATTCTTATACCTTTTTTGAAGTTGCATGTTTCAAAATGAGAAGGGCTTCTTAAATAGAAGTGTACTTATTAACTGTCAATCTAGGAGAGGGGGGTCAATCTTGTAGGTTGTTTCTGACATTTGATGCATGATCTGCACGAATCATTTTATTCATATGGGAGCTACATGGTTGTTAGAATTTTGGTTAACTTGCTAATACCTAACCATTTTGACGTAGTGAAGGATTGTTCTTCTTATAAATAAATTGGTCTTGATTATGTTTACATCATAATTTAGAACACTAGGGAAGATTTCAGAGGCCTAGTCTCCTCGATCCCCAGTCTTGGCTGTAAACTGGCTGCTATCAGGTCATGGGTCATAGGGGCCCTTGATGAATAATACGCCAATTGCACGAAGGTTGGGCATATTAGATGCTGCAAAATTTTAGAATTGAAAATTTGTACGAGGTCTAGAGTATATCTTCTTACCGTTGTACATCCTCGTCTCTGTAAATATCTTGGAGGATATACTATTTCTAACTCTGATTCTTCCTTTGTTGATGATTCTGGTTACCTGAAGGTTCTTATTGCCGTCATTATTAATTAGAAGGGATTGTCCAGATAAACCTAACATCGAGACACTTTTGCAGACACGCTATATTCTCCCTGGTAGAAGTTAACAGGTTGAATGTATTAATTGCTTATTTTGAGTGATATCTGAATTTATATATGTACCTATTTTGGTGTGGCTAATTAACATCATGCCTCGAAGGTTAGTGATACTTGGTAAAATGAGATCTACATTGAGTCACCTTAACTTGTGTGGAGTTGTTGAAATGAGCTAATCTATTTTGTTCATTTATCTATAATTCCATAGTGAGCTCTATTTCCTGAACCTTTTGTGCTTGCAGGTTTTGGTCGGCTCGAGAAACATTTTTTCTGCTCTGTGGCTTAGACCGTTATGGGGCATAGACACATACTAAAGACACCTCAGATTTTTGAGAGCGATAATAATCAGGACTGGAATCATGCAGAGCAACCGTACATGCATAGGGGTAGTTGCTTATTTTCTCCACCCATTTTATGCATATGGTTGATATTGTTCATCAATCTTTTTTATCTATTAAAAGAACTGAATTCTATCTAGATGAATGTTCGTGCCATAGTCATCTTGGAAAAATGTCCTCCCTTTCCCATAATACCTCGATGGTGTTATCTTGTTTATCCTGACTTGGTAAAACTTCATATTTGTTGTTTCTGCAGCAAGGGCCGGTGTTTCTGATGGCGGTGCGCATATTCATCCTGTTGATAATATGACAATCCAAGGTGGACATTCCACTTCTCTGTGGACTGCTGCTCCTATGCCGAGTGAATACTCTTCCTCAAATCTTAATGTCGAAATGCCACATTATCAACCACAGGCTCCTGGTTCATCGCACAATCCTTTTCTTCATCAACCTCCTGCTGAGAACTTACTTATGCTTCAAGAAAATTATCCACATCATGCATCCTCTTCCAATCTTGCTCAGCAAACAGTCCCTTGGGCAGATGGTGGTTCTTCTGCTCCGACAGTGGGCAATAGCAGGGGCCCATATAAACGAAAGGGCCCTGGAGCCCCTCCAATGCATGAGAGTGGCAGTGCAAGCAGATATCACAATGTTGGAAGTTCGTCAGATCTCTCCTTTCCCTCTGACCCGTGGCAGGATATGCAGACTACTGACTCTTATCATACACCTTGGGAAAATCCTCCCAGTTACAGGGTTAATAGTGTTTGTGTTGGTGGTGAAGGTGAAGGTGAAGGCGCTCTGAGGAATGTCAGAAGTAGAGGTGAAGTTGACTTGGAAAATAATCAGGCCAGGACCCATTTGTCCAGCAATTCTCTGCGTCATTCTTTTTCTAGTCTACCCTCCGATCAATCTAGTTTAGTGGATTTCGGGGGGCAGAGTTCAAATGCTCCAACAAGTGAATGGAATCATAGGTTCATGTCAACTGCTGGTCATGGTATGACTTCTGCTGTATGTAAGGTTTATGGCTTTTTTTTCATTGTGTAACACATGGTAGTAAGATTTTTTTTCCTTCTAAAATTGCAGATACCAGTTTATACTGTCACGGGCCTCACTCCCTGAATACAGTGAACAATCATCCTAGTGTTTCTTTAGAGATTGAGGGGTGCCACAGCGGTGTTACCTCAAGCAGAAACTCTGTTTTTCCAAATGTACAGCGCAACTTGAGCCCGCCTGTTAGAGGATTTAGGAGCGTTGGTCCAAGATACGCTCCAACTTCCAGACCTTCAAACAACTTGTGCCCTGGCCAAGTGAGTGCCTCAGACGAAGGGCAGCATATGGTTGCAGAAAGTTATCCCTTCAGACATTCACGAGCGTTTCCAACCGTAAGATTCCGCAACATTGACAGAAATGGGAGAAATAGTGATAGATATAGCCCCTTTACTGAGGATTCAAGTCTTCAGGATCATATGCCCGCACAGGTATGTGCATACAACATCTTTAAGAACATTGGCTTTTTTGAGTACTCAAGAGTCGTAAGTATTTTAACTCCCAAAGTAATTGAAATGGGATGACGTTGATGGGGGCAGACTGCTGTTTATTTACAGAGGCCATTGCTAACATTACCCAGAAACTCCATTGTTGAAATTGTCACGATGTACTGCTATCTTCATTGTCATGTTTAAGAACCTAGTAATTTTTATTTTCGATTCAATGGTGTCCAGACCAGTTTTGTTTGGGAAGATGTTGGTAGAATTTGAAGGAACTAATCTATCGTTGATAGAATGTCATCTTCTGGTGCAACCTTTTTTCCTCATCGATCTACAGTTGTGACCTACTTTAGCCCTTTGATTCTGTTCAGTCAATTCACATCAATCTCACCCACTCTTGAGAAAATAATATAGGAAACGAAAAGGAAAGAGGAGGCAGAGGGGAGAGTGAGGGATGGACTCTAGACTTGATCCTCAAAAAAATTTGGGCTTATGGAGGTGGGGTGATAATATTTTGTTGAAGTTGGCATGATTGCAGTTATTAGGTGTATTTGGTATAAACTTAAGGAAGAATATTTTCAGCTCACAAATGAACATCTCCGTGCTTATGGGAAAGGATGGTATTCCTTTCCTATTTGTGGGTGAAGCTGTGAATCATCTATCTGTTCGCGTAATCAAAATTTTAAGACGTGCAATGTGGTTGTGGGGAATTATTTGTTTGCTGTTCTTTTATTCTTTCGGTTTCTCTTTATATCAAGGAGACCTTGTTCTTTATTATACACTTTTTTCATAAATACTGTTTATCCTGAATAAGAAATGGAATATTCCTTCTAGTCGCAAATAATTTTTATGACAGAGATTGTAAATTTTTTGATCTCGGGTAAAACTTAATACTTTAGATTCATATGCATGCATGTGTCGTGCTTGATGTGTTCTTTCTAGTCTCTCCCTTGGTATAAATTTAGTTTAATAGTGATTGATGTATTTGTTGCTTATTCGTAGTAAGGCGAGACAGATAATTTTATATTTCTTCAAAAAGCTTTTTTGAGGGCAATATAAGATTTGTTTCTTCACGTATTGGTTAATGATACTAAGGCATTATATATTCTGCACGCCTGAGATTCTTACTCCGAGTTCATCAATGTTTCAGGGTCTTGTGGGTCCTTCAGCCTCTTATGGATCCAGATATCCCTTTGATCAGCATACGAGCATGAGGCTTGACATAGACAATATGAGCTATGAGGTCACCTTATAGTTTATACTTCCCTACTTATAAAAAAAAAATAGTTTATACTTCCCATTTTCTCCTACTTCACCCCTTTGTTACTTTAGTTACTAAACCACTATGTATTGGCATGAACAGGAGCTCCTCGCACTAGGGGAGAGGATTGGAAATGTCAGCACTGGTTTGTCTGTGGCTTTAATCTCAAAGTGTTTGACTGAGTCAATCTATTGTTCGTCAGACCAATTCCAAGAAGAAGAAACGTGTGTTATCTGTCTGGTGAGACCCCACATGGCCACATCACACACAATGCATGCTCTATATAGATTTCCTTAGTTTGAGTTGGAAATGTTAGCATGAACTATATATGTATAGGTTAAATTGAACTTTTTGTCCGCTCGTGTCTACATCTGCTTTGTTCCATCAAGAATTTTATATAACTACTTAAAAGGAAAGTTGCTCAGCTGGTGCAATTATTTTGTCTTCAACAGGAGGAATACAAAAACTTAGATGATGTCGCGACTCTGAAAATCTGTCACCATGATTTTCATGTAAGCTGTATACGGAAATGGTTATCGATCAAGAATTCATGTCCAATATGCAAGGCTTCCGCTTTGGATGAGAGTGCGAAGGAGAAATGATGTATTCATGATCTGTTATATTTTACCTGATCTTCTTGTAAATATCTTTTAGACTTAATCCTCGGAACATAGGAAATGGATTTAAATAGACATTGTAGGCAAATGCTAACTTGATTTATTTTATTTATGGTGCCTTCAGTGTTTAGGACCTTTGCTAGTGGTTCTACATGACTTGTTAGTAGCCCTTTGATAACTGTATTCACATACATTCTTGAATGGGTCCAAACATAAGATTTTGGATTATTATATAACTAATAAAACATACTAGGTTTTATTTTTATTAAATTCTGCATAATTCATTGTCTAGTAAAGTGTAATTGAATTTGTATTTACATTTGTCAAATATCATATGATTTGAGATAAGTTCGATCTTTAGGAAACAAATGGAATGCTTCCTTGGAACTCGAATAACGTGAAACGAAGTTGTGGAGCATTAACCTCATAGTCCCTTCAATGTAAAAGTCAATTTTAGAGTATAAAATAGTCATTTAGAATGTAAAAGGAATTAATCGTGTAGGTGAATAATGAATATGGACAATATATTTATAGTTCTTTTTGATGTACTCCTAAAAGCATAAGAACACACATGGGACTACATATGGTCCGATGAGTTAGTAGACTTGAAGAGTTTCGATAGAAATGTGTTTTCTTTATTGAGCCATACTAGTATCTTGACAATAGAGTATTGACAGGTGACTGTCACACACTTGGGTTCGAGCTCACGATCAATGTTCAAACAGTACTCATACTTGAGAGCCCATAATTTGCCTCAATATGTAGCTTGCTTAGGGCTTGATTAAGTCTAGTTTGGGTAGGTTTTTCGCGGATAATATACTATTGCCTGACTTGGACCAAAATCAAGCTCAATACGGATGGATGCACTAAATGAAATTCAAGAGATGCGGGAATTGGTGATGTTGTGGTTTGACCCAAATTCTATTAGGAATTGGAGTTTAAATTGGAGGGTTTTGAAGAGATTAAAATTATGGACCAGTGGAAAAAGTTGTCGCATTTTCGCTAGCCCGACGCTCGAGTTAGTCTGGTGAAAACAACATGAGACTCTGTCGTCCGACCATCGCTTGAGCGACATGTTTTTTCGGCCCCAAGCCCGTTTCGCTTTTTGACTCGTTTTTAGACTCCCTTTTCATCTACAACTTAAAACCTATGGCACATATATATGTAGTTAACGACTTGGAACATTATAACACATTCTATCTTTGAGAGAATTGAGATTAAACATTCTTGAGTGCCTAGATTTCAATTGATTAGTAAAATCTTGATTTTGTAAACACAAAGCTATTGATATTATAGTGGATTCCTCTCCTCAAATTTCTTGTGTTCTTGTTCTTTCTTTCATCTTTATTTCATTATCGTCATATCTTGTGATCCGAATTTCATAACAAGTGGTATCATAGTGCATGGTTGATTGTTTCGCATGGCGACAATGAAGTATGATATTCCATTGCTGGATATAAATTTTTCATTATAGCTAGCGCAGATGGATTTGGAGGAAGCTTTGCTTGGCTTTGATTGGATGCAGGATGAAAAACGGCGTAGGGATCGGAAAGCCCAATCTCAAATTCATCTACATCTCTCGAATCATATTCTTCAAAATGTTCTTAAGGAGAAGAGTACTGTTACATTGTGGTTGAAGTTGGAGAAACTTTGCATGACAAAGAGCTTGACCAGCAAGCTACACTTGAAACAATGCTTGTATTCTCATTGGATGTCTGAAGGTACATCATTGGATGATCACTTAACTATATTAAAGAAATCATGGCTGATTTAGAGACATTAGAGATTAAGTATGACGAGGAGGATTTGGCTTTGATGTTGTTGTGTTCGCTGCCACCATCATATATGACTTTTTGAGACACTATTCTCTATAGCCGGGATACTCTCACCATGGAAGAAGTATATGATGCTTTATTATCTAAGGAGAAGGTGAGACATCTTGCTAGATGATCAGGAAATCATGCTGAAGGCTTGATTGTGCGTGAGAGAAATTAAGATAGGAATTTTGGCAGAAATATGAGGGATAGATCGAAATCTAGACATGTTGAGAAGAAGGGGGCATATTAGAGCTGATTGTTTTGCCTTGAAAAATAGAAACAAAGCTGTTGGTGCTATAGAGAAAAGGAAGCAACATGCTAATGCAGCAGAGGCTGATATTGTGGAGGGTGAGCAAAGTGGTTGAGAGCTTCTTGTAATTTCTGACGGAGATACTAAATCTAGTGAGGAATGGTCCTTGACTCGGCTGTACTTTTCATATGTGTTCTAACAGAGACCGGTTTTCTACATATGGAGTTTCGAAAGGTGTAGTGATTATGAGAAACAACGCACCTTGTAAAATTGTTGGAATTGGAATAGTCAGAATCAAAATGTTAGATGAGACTGTCAGAACACTTACAGATGTAAGACATATTCCAAAATTGAAGCAGAATCTCGTATCTTTGAGTGCACTTAACTCAAAGGGCTATAGATACATTGGTGAAGGTAAGCAATGGTGCTTTTGTTGTCACGAAGGGGCATAAAAACTTTAAACAACTGTACATTTTGCTCGATTCCACAATGGTTGGTGATGCAGCAGTTTTTACTTCTTCTTTGACAGATGATGAAGTTACAAAACTTTGGCATATGAGGCCCGGACATATGAGTGAGAATGGGATGACGAAGCTGAGTAAAATGAGACTTCTTGATGGGCAGAAGCCAGCAAAATGGAGTTTTGTGAGTATTGTGTCTCCGAGAAACAGAAGAGAGTCAAATTTTCAAAGGGAAGATACAATACGAAGGGAACACTTGAATATATCCATTCAGAACTTTGGAGACCAGCCAGGATACCATCTAAAGGTGGCTATTATTATTTGTTGATAGTAATTGATGACTTTTCTAGGAAGTTTTTGTATTCTTCTTGAAGTAGAAGAGTGATGTGTTTGGGACCTTCAATGAGTGGAGAATATTGGCAGAAAAGTAAATTGGAAAGTAAGTGAAATGTCTGTGTAATGATAATGGGTTGGAGTTCTGTTCAGATGAATTCAATAGCTTCTGTAGGGTTGAAGGCATCTTGAGACACTTGATAGTGCCTGGAACTCTTCAATAGAATGGTATGACAGAATGGATGAACAGAACCTTGACGGAAAATGTTCGTTATATGCTTTCAAATTCTGGGTTGCCAAAGTCAATTTGGGCTGAAGCTGCTACTACAGCTTGTTTTCTGATTAATCGCTCATCCTCAGTTTCCATTTATAAAAAGACACCAAAATGTGTATGGTCTGGTAAACCTTCTTGCTATTCTGATTTGAAAATTTTTGGATGTCCGACTTATGCGTATGTGGATAATTGGAAGTTGGAGCCTAAGTCTAGAAAATGTATTTTTCTTGGTAAAAATCAGGTGTGAAAGGATATAAGTTGTGGTGTCCAGTGATTAGTAAGGTGGTTGTTAGTAGGAATGTGGTATTTAATGAACTTGCTATGATTTGTGGTTCATCTCTTGAGGATTCTGATAAAACTGAGGAGCAGAATTGTTCAACTCGGGTGGAGTTGGAAATTGGTTCAGATGAATAGTCAGAGATTGTAGAACAATCTACTACAGATCAGTCCAGTTCAGGGTTGACAAACTGCAATACCTGGCCTACTTTGCCTACACTACCAGCACCACAGTATTCTATAGCTAAGGATAGACCTCGCAGACAGATTAAACCTTCACAGAAGTATGGGGAAGCAGATTTTGTTGTTTGTGCATTGAGTGTTGCTGAAAATATTGATTTCACTGAGGAGCCTGCTACATATTCAGAGGCAATCAGTTGCAGTGATTCTAGCAAATGGATGATTGCTGTGCAAGAGGAGATGGAGTCTTTAAGTAAAAATAACACTTAAGATTTGGTGAAATTACTCAAAGATAAAAGGGTTGTTCGTTGCAAATGGGTGTTCAAAAGAAAGGAAGGCACATCAGAGATTGAAGATGCTAGATACAAGGCTAGATTGATAGCAAATGGCTACAGTCAGATTCTGAGTGTTGATTTTACAGATGTGTTCTCACCAATTGTGAAACACAGTTCTATTCGGGCTTTACTTGGAGTGGTGGCTAAGAATGACTTGGAGTTTGAGCAAATGGATGCCAAGACAGCATTCTTACATGGAGAACTCGAGGAGAGTATCTACATGCAACAACCAGATGGATTCATAGTTTCAGGGAAGGAAGACTATGTGTGCTTATTAAGAAATCTTTGTATGGATTGAAGCAGTCACCAAGACAGTGGTATAAAATGTTTGATTCATTCATGACTACTTATGGTTTTGATAGATGTAATTATGATAGTTCTGTGTACTTCAGAAATGAAAGTGGTGGATCAACTACATATTTGTTGTTATATGTTGATGATATGCTCATAATAGCCAATGATAAAATAGAGGTCAAAAAAAGAAAATTACAACTCAGCAAGGAGTTTAACATGAAGGAACTGGGTGCAACAAAGAAGATTCTTGGAATGGAGATTCTTGTATTTGGGTCAGAAGAGGTACATTGAGAAAGTGCTTGAAAGATTCAATATGACGAAAGTTAAGGCTGTCAGTACTCTCTTGGCTGTCCATTTCAAACTATCATCTAACTTGTGTCCACATTCAGATGAAAACATTGATTACATGTTTTGGGTTCCTTACTCCAGTGTAGTTGGTTCCCTCCTGTATACTATGGTTTGTACGAAACCTGATTTGGCACATGCAGTTAGTGAAGTTAGCAGATACATGGCTAATCCTGGAAAGGAACATTGGAAAGAAATTTATTGGATCTTTATATACTTAAGGGGCTCTTCAAATGCTTGTTTGTATTTTAGCAGAAATTCTAATGGAGTCATTGGTTATGTAGATTTAGACTATGTAGGGGATCTTGATAAGAGGAAATCACTTACAGGGTATGTGTTTACCGTTGGTGACTGTGCTATCAGTTGGAAAGCTACTTTGCAAAATACAGCATCTTTGTCTACAACAGAAGCAGAATACATGGCCATTACAGAGACGTGTAAGGAAGCTATTGGCTGAGAGGATTGATTGGTGAAATCAGTGAAGACTTGCAAATGTCTACATTATTCTGTGATAGTCAGAGTGCAATTTTTTTGACTAAGGATCAGATGTTTCACGAGAGGACTAAGCACATTGATATGATGTATCATTTTGTGCGTGATGTGATTACTCGTTGTGATATTGTAGTGAGCAATGTTAATACCAGTGATAATCGTGCTGATATGATGACAAAATCACTTCCTATTGCTAAGTTTGAACATTGTTTGAATTCAGTGGGTGCTTGTCATTGATTTAGTCCATTGGGGCTTGTGTAAAGAGGAGAAGTGGTGTTTGTTGATGGAGTTGATACTTGAAATTTTTTGTATAAGAATTTGGCTCAAGGTGGAGATTTGTTGTGATTTGACCCAAATTCTATTAGGTATTGGAGTTTAAATTGAAGGGTTTTGAAGAGATCAAAATTATGGACGGAGAGGAAAAAGTAGTCTCATTTTCACTAGCTGGACGCTCGAGCGAGTCTGGTGAAAAACAACCCGAGACTCTGTCGCCCGACCATCGCTTCTGTGGCACGAGCGACGTGTTTTTCAGGCCCAAGCCCGTTTTGCTTTTTGACGCATTTTTGGACTCCCTTTTCATCTACAACTTAAATCCTAGGTCATATATATATAGTTCATGACTTGTAACATTATAACACATTCTATCTTTGAGCGAATTGAGAGAACATCCCTGGGAGCCTAGATTTTAATTGATTATTGAAATCTTGATTTTGTAAACACGAAGCTATTGATATTATAGTGGATTCTTCTCCTCAAATTTCTTGTGTTCTTATTCTTTCTTTCATTTTTATTTTATTGTCATCATATCTTGTGATCCGGATCTCATATTATAGCATTGAGGTTTAACACTCGTCAAAGATAAAATACTTGTTAATATAGTCTTGGAAGTAGAATACAAGGAAGTCAATTTTCTACTAAAAGAGACGGACACACGGACATAAGTGAAATGTTATGATGATATAATCATCATAATGTGAAATCACAAGATGGAGCTTTACTTTGTTTCACTTCTGCACAACTGTATAGGGGTTTTCTATCACTGCTCAATCATGAGTTGGTAGATATGATTAATTTTTGACTTTTTAATTTTTATACCGTATACTATATTATTATGAGCTTTGTCCTGTCATATATATTTTGTCTCGTGAAACGATTCACTGCTGAAGGTACCTTGTCGAAGTTGTTGGGAAACTTGTTTTTATTGTATTTAGTTCCAATGAATCTTGTACAAAATCCTTTTGAATTGGATTGCGCCATTGTTATATTAGTTGTGCTTGGGAGGGGGTATGCCTTGTATGAGAGACTAGGCTTTTAAAATTGTTATTCAGAATTTTGTTCATAGCCGCAAGAATCCTAATCATGATTTGCAGTTTAGGATACTTGAAACGTTGATTATAATGTTGGAGATTGATTTCCTCTAATAGGTTGATTTCTTGTTTGAACTTTGAAGCTGTAATGAACCAAAGAAGTTGCCACAACCTAAACCACTAAAAACATTGTGACATTTAGGATGTTCAAATGCTAACTTGATGCATTCCCTATTACTTCCGTAGTAGTGGAGTTTTTATCAAAGGAAAAATCTGCCAATTGGATGACATCAATATTGAGATGTAACGAATGAGCTTGAGGGCCTGTATGGTACGAATTTGACTCTAGTGTCTCTTTCTCTTCTTCCGCCAGTTCACGAGTTCTACCACGGTTAGACCATGGTACATCCTCTTGATAATGTGGACTCAAGACGGATCCTTCTACTTTCCATGGTTGATTGGTTCTATAACTTGGAGTGGCATTCGCACTGTCAAGATCGCTTTTGTAGTAACGCAACAGATGAACAGGGGAGGATGCATGAAGTGGAGTGCCTGGCCTACTTGACAATGGTGTAATAGATCCTGAGTTCAGATTTCGCTTTAGCTGCTTCCTTGCAGTCTGGTGCCAGGTACGTAGCGCATTGGCCACTTTTTCATTGAATATTGTTGGCTTCATGTTTGATCCCATCTGTTTGATTTCCAATGTGTAAAAATAACTCCAAAGAAGCAAGAAGTGTGTATAAATATGTTTCCTAGTCTTACCTGTGTTACTAACGCGTACATGGGAAGAATAACGTAACTGCAGAGTATTTGTACCAGTACCCTATAACAAGTGTAATATGAATTGATGAGAGCATTGTTGTTACATTTGTGAGCGCTGAAAAGAACACATTACTCAATGTTGATTTTAAATGATTTCAAGAGGTAACTCACCCCATTGATATCTGGATTACCAGATCTTCTGTTCTGTTGTGGAAGCAAGATCGCATTCCAAATTCGTACTATAAGATCATGACAAAACAAAGTATCAGATCATAACACGAAAAGTTCAAAATCTTGAATATGGCTAGTACATGTGGATAAGCTTACCCAAGCCCAAGCAAAGAAAGCTAGCTGAAATGCATTCTACAAAAATGGAACAAAGATGCAAAAGCTCAGGATAAGTTAGTGTCATCAACTTGATGGGGATTATAATGTTTCATACAATATCAATACATTGCACTTCTTGTTTGAAATACGGATTAACCAGACTGGTTTCCGGTTAACCCAGAGGGGCAGTCAGGTTTTGTAACATTATGATAATGGACACAGATAACAAAGCATTGTGCGTGATGTTTGAAATACCTGAAAAAGAACAAATTGGATGAGGTAAAGTATGACTCGGGGGCGGTTGAACCAGAAGAGGTCATCGCCTGGTTGAACAACTGGGATACCCTTCACCACCTCACCTCTTTCTTGAATCTTTAAACCCATCTTGGTGATTATAAACTGAAGTTTTGTTCCTACTAACAAAATTATCTGCAGAGGAAACATAAATACGATTTTATTGTGGAGCATTGTTTTCTGTGGAAAATAAGTAGATTGAAGAGGTTGAAATAGAGCTTACAATCAGTGGGATAAAGGGTAGCCACAGGTAGGAATGCCAGCCTGTTTCCATAAAAGCAAAATTAGAAATTTCCCACCGGGATAAAAGGAAAAATTTAAAGAAGCATAAGGGCTCGTTTGATATGACTTTTGCTTCCTGTAGAAGAGCTTTTGGAGGAAGCAATTTTGATTTTTGTTTGAAAACTAATTCCGAAGTGCTACTAGAGGAAGGCACGTCGGATCAGCTTCCTCTGGAAGCTCTTCTAATTGTCAGAAGAACTTTTTTAAAATTAGCTAAACAGGCCTAAAAGCAGCTTTTGAATCTTAAAAGCTCCTTTTGGCTTTTCACAAGCCATGCCTAGATTTGCTTACCATGGGTGTTAAACAGAAGGAACAACACTGCAAAGAACCAGATTGGTGGACTGCAGAATTGAGAACGAGTTAGTATCTTGGAATTGAATTTTACTCATTTGTTTAATTGTGCTTATTTAGCTATTACATCTAAACTATGGCATTCAAATGCCAAATATTGTCATGAAAAATGATATATGCATCGCACCTGATACCTACAACAACTTTGAAATCTTCTTCAAGCGACCTTTTAATGTACTTCAGGAAATTGAAGTTAGCTTGACTGTTTGGTGCTAAATGTGCCTGTTAACATCATACACAGTAAAATTTTCATGTGTGTCTGTGCTTGTGTGTGTACGTAAGTAATGTACATTTGTTAATCTGACAAAGAACTTACATTGATAAAGCCATGACGTAAAGTTAAGTAATCCACTTTTGGAACTGATCTGATAAATTGTCGAAAGAAACATACCTGGAAATCCCGAAGAAAAGGTAAGAAATAAAAAATGTTTTTTCACCTTTACATTGCCAATAATTTGAACTGGAAATCAGCACTAATGGCTGAAACTGGCAGTAGATGTTTATTTTTTCATCTTACCGCTGAAAGAAGGATCGGAGATTGATTCCAGGAGCTCAAATGTCTTCTTCCAAATGAGGTATCCCTTGCAAATCTGAATCTCTCCGGATCTGCAATGTGCAAATATTTCCTATGTTTACTCACAAAACATGCTTTCTGCTATGACCTACTGGCTATATTTGGTATGCAGTATTAGACCAGATTAGAGAATACAATGGACAAGCTTCTAACGTCTTTTTATTGTTTAGTACTGTCTAATGATGTCCTTTCCACTTTCCAAACATGCCAATAACGTATTATTTTCTCACACAGATCTACAATGGAAGTTTTATGGTGAAAAAAAAAAATGTACCATGGCTATATTGATACTCAGCTGTCCTGGTTTCCATTTCCCATGCCTTCCATTTCCTCATCTATGGTCAAGGAAAAAACATTGAGAAGGCAAATTAGATTTTAAAGTATAGCATTTGAGAAAGAGGGATGAAAGGAAATTATATTACCTTGGCCCTGCCTAAAGCCAAAGTGATTAGACAGGCTAGGACATGAAAGACAGCTAATACAAAGATGAAAACGTGCAATTGGTGGATGCCATCAGAGGAGACCAATGGAACTTGTCCCTGCAAAATTCGCAGTCAAACATTAGTGAGAGCATGTTTGGCTAAGCTTAGAGAAGGTAAATTTTTTTTAAAATAATTTTTTGATTTCTAACTATGTTTGAATAATTTACCATTTTCTTACTTTTTTAGTAAAAAAATTAATTTTTTGAAGTAATTCTGACCTTGTGTGAACAACTTGCTTATTTTTAAATTTCATCAATTAAAATAGTTATTCAAATTCCTTATCAACTGCTCCTCTCTTATTTATCAGTTAGTTACTGTCACGTTATATTAGTCTTCAAAATGCTAAAAATATTCTTAAACAGTAAGACAATCTGAAAATGTTAAATATGTCCCACATGAAGAGAAAGATCATCATATAATTTTGAAAACTACTTTGATGACAGATGCAAAGTAAATCATTGATCATGCCTTGTCAGCACATTTGTCATATCCCGCTGCAGCTAGAACTCGTCCATGAGTATCACCAGAATCTAGACTAGCAAGAAGCCTTCTTCGGCCATCATCCTTGGTATCCTCTTCGTATTTGCTCTTCTCCTGTTTCTTGTCACATGGATGCCAAGAATTTCCTATAGCCTTTGATACACAAATCTTTGATATGGGCCCTTGTCCTACTGTCAGCAGTAAAGATATGAAGCCTAGTAGCATCAGCTCTGAGGAAGACAGAAAGAATGCTTATAGCGGTAAGTGCATGTTTCATTTACGATGGTAGATTATGCTGGACAGTAAAATAGATTACGTTTTAACTTATTCAATCTGCATTAGCAAATGTCATATGAAGATGAGAAAATTCTATGCTTTTATAAGTTGATAACAAAAAACTAACCTGATTTAACCTTTTCAAGTGCCTCATGTAGAGCTTTCTTGTTTCTCTTTGTCAACCACTGAAAACCAACAGGATATGGCTCAAGATTTATCAGAAAATTATAAAGGGCTCGTTTGGCAAGGTTTTTGAAAAGTCAAGCTGTTTCCGAGATTAAAAAGTTACTTTTATATATATTTGGATAATTTTTTAAAAGTGTTTTGTTGACTAACTACAAGAAGCACAAGCCTAACCAAACGGGCAAGACGGTAAGTTTTTCTTAAGTGAGGATTAATCTCATGAAGAAATAATGCTAATACCTTTTCAATTAGGTGAATGATATACTCAATGATGATTGAAATTGCTACAAGAACAAAGCATACAACAGCCACAGCCCACGTCGGCGTTTCTTCTAGGGATCGTCCACCCTTGGCTGCCATATGTGTTTTTTTATCCAAACTTATAGCAAGTTCACTAGAAATTTTGAAACCATGCACCCTTGAGTAGACGCAAACTTACAATGACACACTGCTTGTTATTCTGTATGAAGGAATCTTGCTTTCTGATTTAGCAATTAGTGAGAAGATACTGAGTTTGTATAAGAGAGTGGCTTGAGCGAAATACAAGCCTATTATAAGGCAATTGGTGGAACATAAAACCTCATGTGCTACTTTCAAAACATGGGGTATATATATATATGAGACAAGACTTCTAGAATAGAATATGTTTTGCAAGAATTTAGAGACCTAGTAAACGAAGACTGAAAAAAAAATTTCGAGGAAAGTAAGGGAATTTGACTTCTGACTTGTTGTGGAAGATGAATACAAATTCCGTTTGACGGGACTTTTGAGGTTGAAATTGTTTTTGAATATGTTCCGAGTAATTTCTTGAAAGATGGTTTTTTTTTTTTTTTTTTTGTTGGTAACGTTTTTAAAGAAGAGGCCCGCTTCACGTCCAGGCATTTTAGCCAGAGGGAAAAACAGGGGGATATTTGGCGTCCCCCTATTGGACGGTCGGCTGTGAGGCCCTCCGACCCCACAACCAACCCTCCAATAGGGGGGCACCAAATACGCCCCATGTTTACCCCTCTGGCTAAAAAGCCTGGACAAGCAGGCTTTTCCTTTAAAGAAAGTTGGCCTACAAAAAGTAAAGTACAGTGAAGTTCTGTTAAATGGGCCTATTATTGGATTACACGTTTCTTCACTAAAGGAAACTTTGGGTTCGTTTGACTGCAAATGTGAAAAATTGGTGGAAAGAAAATATTTTATAGAGAATTAAATTGCTAGAAATTGTTTTATTGAGAATTGTAATTAATTGTGTTTGATTGATATAATTTTCTACCTGAAAAATGTTGAAAGTTTGATATCCGTTTGATTTCGTTTTTTTATGGAAATTGTCAATTAAAGTGATAATTTTTTCTATTATTGAGTTTAGAATTTGTTCCAATTGCAAAAAAATAAAAATAAAAAAATTGTAAAAAAAAATTAACAATACCGAATACCATTCGTTTGACTTTGTTTTGTATGTAAATTTTCAATAAAAGTGTGGAATTTTTTTACCATTGTATCTAGAATTTTTTCTAATACCAAAAAAAAAAAAAAAAAAAAACCCCCACAAAAATGGTGAGAATTCATTTTCTACAAAATCAATGCATTTGTAAGCGTGTGAGCAAAGGCAAGAAAGGCAATTCTAGGGAAAAAAAGCCAATCAAACAAGCTAAAAGTAAAAAATGAAAAAGAAATTCTTACTTTCCTAGAAAATGGAGTGAATCAAACAGACCCTTAGTGTATGTTTGGTAAGCCCTTTTTATTATAAGCTATGAAATGTGTAAATAAAAATTGAGTCATATAAAATGTGTAAATAAAAATAATGTTTGATTATCTTATAATTCGCAAAAAGCTTTGTCAAACATATTCTTAGATTAATTAACTTGGAATGTATCAAAAGAATTTTTGCATGATCATCAACTGGCGGTCAGTAAAAGTTATTTTCAGTCATCCTTCAAAGTAATGTGGGGCTTACATCTGGCACTGGTTTTCCATTATTGTGGATTGACGCACAGCCATGTAAGTTATTAGGATTTTTCCGCTTGTACAAAAGTAGGGATGGCAAAAAAGCTCGTCGACTTGAACGACTCGGACTCAGTTCGATAAAGACTCGAGTCTGGCCCGGCTCGGACTCGATTTCAATGACCCGATGCTCGGGTCGAGCCTCATTTTTTTGCTTTGCTCGGCTCGGGCCCAAAAAAGTTCGGCACAAAAAAGCTTGAGTTGAGTCCGAACTTTTTTCTTTAATTTATAGTACGTATAAACCGCACAAATTTTAAATTTTTTAAGTAAAAAATGTAGATTTGACATTTAAAAAAACAAAAAAATCAAGCCGACTTGGACCGTAAGCTCGGGCCGAGCCTTATTTTTTTTACTGGGCTTGGCTTGGGCAAAAAAAAAACTCGTCACAAAAAATCTTGAGCCGAGTCCGAGCTTTTTTTTTTTTCAGCTCGGGCTCGACACGTTGACATAGCTATACAAAAGTAGAGCGGTCAGAATTTCACTGAAGTATTGGCATTTGATTGGTCTTTTTTATTTTCATTATTGAATCAAAAACTGTCAAGTGTATTCTAGCAGTATTCTTCTGTACTCATAGCATGGTTGAAATTATTACGTTATTGAACAAATATTATGAAAGAAATTCCATGCACATACCCCACACCTCACTTTTTTATTTGATTTATTTCTATTATTTTGATCCATTTACGTAACGTTTTTACATTTGCCTATGTCCCTTGACCAATGTTGCTTAGGTCGTTGGACCTATTCAGTTTGGGGTTTAGTTAAAAATTAAGTTTTTAATAAATCTTGATAAATATGTGTTTAAAAAATTGATAAATATTGTGGAATTCATGAAATATATAGTTGAAAATGAATTTTAGAAAATGAGAGTCAAATAGAGACTCAATTGATATGTTTGCTTAGCTCTGATGAGCTTATAGAGGTTCAGTTGGTAACCTTGCTTTGTTCTTATGCTAGTGCGACGAGAAGAGGATTAAGGTTGCGTTTGGTGCACCGAATTGAATCGTATAGATAATTTTATATAAAATTGTAATAAATATTGTCAAGTAGAGGGTATTATGGTAGATTAATATTACTTCATTTTTTTAATTTTGAAATGTCATAATATTTTTTTATTTTTTTTTTTCATATTTGATGCAGTGCAAATAACTATAAAATAAAAATAAAAGAAATCTCATTTGTGAGGAGGCACCCTTTCTCCCGAAGTTATGGGGCTATTTTGTCGTGTACCTTAATTTTCTCGTAACAGTATTTATTATAACTTTATATTAATGGTACAACAAACTTAGTCTAAACTCTCGTTTGGTTTAACTAAAAAGTTGATAAAAATTTAAGTCAATACATTTCATCCGACCTTGCTTCAAAAGGATGTTTCTTAACTAAATTCTCAAGAACCATGCTTGGCTTATAGAAATCTTTTTCACAGAACAAAACCAAATACTCGCAATGTAGGGGGGGGGGGGGGGTGGGTTTCATTTTTTATTCCTGTGAGCCCCACACGTGATTGCGTGTAAAACTTCTTGGCAATTTTTTTTTTTGTACATAGGGTTTACTCCAATTCTCAATTCGTTAATTCTGTATGCATAGAACATCTTCTAGATGATAGAATTTTCAAATTCGGACGTGGTTATTTAATTAATTATGGACATTACTGATTTGGATTTAGTCTGAATATCCAAAGTCGTCATGAAAATCAGCAAAATTAGCACTAAAGTTTCGTTCGCAATTTCCCTAAATGAACCCTCAGCTTAATAGTAATGTATATAAAATGTCATATTTCAACCTGTTATTTTCATGCATTAAGTGCCAGTGTGAAAAATCCATTCACTTCATATTCAAAGCTGGAGGCCAAATCAGATGATACAAATTCATTTAGGTGTGGATTTAGTCTGAATATCCAAATTCATACGTATGAGAATCTGGAAATTAGATGATACAGATTCCATTCTATCATCTAGAAGATGTTCTATGTATACAGAATTAATGAATGAATTTGAGAATTTAGTTAAGAAACATCCTTTCCAAGGACAGCATGGTTGGCACTTGCTATATTATTTTATCCTTTTGTGAATGGTTTAGTAGTTGAATTAATCTAATATATTAACTTAATTGGTACCTAGTATCCCATGTTTGATTTAGTTAAAAATTAAATTTTGATAAAAAGTTGATTATGTGTATAATTGAAGAGTTAATAAAAAATGTGGGTCAAATAAACTTTTATCAACTTTTCAGTTAAACCAAACGAGAGCTTAGACTAAGTTTGATGTACCATTAATATAAAGTTATAATAAATACTATTACAAGAAAATGCGTAGGTTGTTTGATTTTATTTTATTTCCATTTTTTCATAAATATTCATTGCTTTCACTCTTTTTAAGAGAGATGAAGATACTCGTCACTAAACACCAACTCAATATGATTTTTCATTGAAACTCTATGATAAAGTGCGAATTCGGTAGCATTGAGACAACAATTGGATTCTTCCAAGTTAAGGGCTCTTGGAATTCTCGTATCTTGCAGTCAAGCTGCCTTCTGTCTTTGCATTTGAGGGTTCGTCTGAGAAAATCCCTGCACGCCTCCATTAGGTCCATTACCTTTTCGGTGGACTATGCCCCATAAAAACAATCTATCGAATTAAGCCCTTGTTTGAGCTTGATTTTATCAAAAAATCATTTTCAATTACACATTCTCCAATTAAACAATTTTACGTATAAATCATTTTTTTTTTCTTATTTTTTAACCACATATTCTCCAAAACACACTATTTCAATTTTTTCCCCCGAAATGGGGATCAAACAAGGGCTAAATTACTCTCTCATATTTGACATCACCAATTTATTGACCTTTTAAATTAATAGAATATAGGTAATCGAGTCTATCTTCGCTCAGTCAGACCTCAAGAAAAATTTCTGTTTGAAATTCTTTTATTTATGTCGGATCGATTAAGATAAAAATACATAATAAAATATGTCACAATCTGTAAAATATTTTCTTTTGTTTTTTGGTCGTGAATGTTATAAGTTGTTACTTTAAAAAATAGGCGGCCATTTGGAGCCAAAGAAATAAGACATGGTTAAAACGACAAGGGAAATAATCAAAGAGATTGCAATGAATTAAAGCAATAAAATCATTTTATAGCATTGATTTTATTGTTGACCCGGTCAACTTTGATTGGTAAAATACGTAGATTCTCACATCACAGGCCACACGGAAGAAAAACACCAATTCTTTGAGTCAATGTAGAAAATTTTCATAAATGAGTGATGACTTGAATGTTACGATTAATTGTATGGTTCAAAATTTTGAGGGTAACTGGCACAGTAGCTTCTTGACCTTTGCCCGTTTTGTAGAATACCCTCCTATTCTTTCAGATGGGATCATAGCGGCGAATGAAAAAATGGCAAATATGGGGGCGTCACCAGAAGTTGGACATGTTTATTTATTTAAATTCAGTCGTCAATGCTCATGTATTTAATATTTCATATTGGATAAAATTAAAAATAAGATTTGTAAATTTTTATTTATTTCTTTATAATCTACCATGCACTTTATCTTACTATACGTGTTGTTACTCTAACATGAATGCTCGTGTTTGGTTTAGCTAATAAAGTTGATAAAAATTTAAGCTAAAGTAAAATTCTTATTTTAATTACATATTTCATGGAACACATAGCTTTAATCAGCTTTTAACTATAAATTTGAAATTATATTGTTATTTTCTTATTTGGTAAGCAATTAAATTATAGGGGCCAAAAGGGTAAAAAAAAAAAAAAAAAAAAAAAAATTTAAAATGCCAATAAACTTTGCATTAAATTCTCACATAAAATACATTGAAATGAAACATAAAAACCTCTCTTTAATCCTCATTAAATTGTGAATAATTACCAATGGTTTCTTCTTCAAATATCGTAGGATTAACTTTTCATTTTCCTCAAATAATTTATATCCATTTCTACTATCTATGTTTGTATAGTTTACACATATGGAGGTTCACACTTTGAAACCAACAAAAAAAAAAAAAAAAAAATTCAAAAGAAAGAAAAATATAAGAGAGAAGCCCACTTCTTAAAGATTTGGGTGCCTTCGGGAAACAACATTCATCGTCCAACTTTATCCATTCAAAAGCTTGAAATTAAGGTAGGTAGAGGTGTAAGTGATTATTTCGTTTTCAAATTATAATTTTTCATTAAAAGTATGAATGAATTGGTACATTCGGGTATGGTGTTTCGGCACTACTATAGTTGGAATGATCATTCTCCGGCTCTACGTATTAGGATAATTCTATAGAAAATTAGAAATAAAATTTTGTTGGAAATCCATCTACGTGCGACGGTAGGAATCTATAGTTCGAATTTTCTAATTTGATAACGAAATGCACCGATGATATCTATTGAATTTCAAACTCATGGGTTAATTCCCTTCCTACATGTTGATTTGATTTGCTTGAGGCGTAAATGATGGTAGACGAAGATGCGACATGCAATGGAGAAGTCGGTGACTTAATATTTCTAATTCGATTATGAAATGCCTACGTTTTTTTTTTAATAAATAGATTTCTATACATCATCTGTGGTGTCATTCTAAGAAGATTTTTATGAATTAGTTATGTTTAAAAGTAACTACGTGTTTTAGAAATTGACGTACAAGTTACCGTTTAACTAATGTTGCTATTTTTATTTATTTATTTTTTTAAAAATCGGCTCCCTTAACTTCAAAAATTCGCAACTCAATCGTTACTTGAAATTGGACAAAACCAGTGGGGTTTGATAGCCTCATGAATTAGCTATTGTTTAAATTTGAAATCATGTAAATTCGATGTTTGTAGAATTTCATGTCACTTTAAGTAAATCGCGCTGGTTAATCTTCCAAACAGAGTCGTTGAAGGATTTTGGAAAATATTTTAGTATCTCAAATGTTGCCAACGGAAGCCAATTTTTGGATATGTCATATTATAAAAAGGTTCCTACCTTCCCTTAAAATTTCGTGAAGTTTTGAGATTGATAACTATGAAAACGAGTTTATTTTGACAGTGCGAAATGGAAAAGCAAAACAGATTATTTTCTTACTTACTGCTTAAAGTGGTTCATCCATAGAAAACTTTTAAATCTTTTATTTATTTGGTAAATATGTACTTGCCACTGTTCACGTGATAAAATAGGCATATGTATGGATTTGCTCAGTATTTTCTTTCTTTTATAAATTCTTTTGGAATAATGTTAATATTATGTTATTGTCCAAAAGTACGTTTTTTTTTTTTTTCTAAAAAAAAATTCATTGGCGATTTTTTGTTAATAGTAAACTGTATGTTATAATAAAAAAAAATTCTTAATTAAAATTTTAAATTCATTTTTTACGTTTTTCGCTAAAAGCATAGTTAATTAAATTATTATTTAAATAAATTTCCAAGTCTAAAGTTAGAGTACAACTATTCTAGTGATGTTTTGGTCCATACCGGTCGCGACGTTACACACCAGGTCAATCCTTAAAACAGAATAATGAAAGAAGGACCAAAAAGTTAAAAACAGATAATTGTGTAAAGTAACAAAACAAAAACAGGTAAAATCATGTATTATTTGATTGGTAATTTGTTATTTTTCACTTGACTAAGTCACCCATAGAAACATTCCTAGACTTACACACAGTCACGTTATTTTTTCATTTTCATTTTTCTATTCATTTTTAACTATACATTCTTCAATAAAGTAATATTTTTCATCACATCAGTAACTTTTCCTTCTTTTTCAACCACATATTCTCCATCATATCAAACAAAAAAACACATTCTTGTAGAAATAACGTGGCTCAAACAGGGGCTTAGTCTATGACATTTGCCTCAAAATTCAATAGATATGTCCACCTAACCCTTCAAGTTGGGGCAGTTGACTGAGTTAAAGCTTGTGTGTTGTTTAGGCTAAACCAGATCATAATTCAACAGATCTATCCACCTTACCCTTCAAGTTGGGGCAGTTGACTGAGTTAAAGCTTGTGTGTTGTTTAGGCTAACCACAAGAACCACACTTTGGTTCAAGTTTGGGCAGTTGACTGAGTTAAAGTTGGGGTACATTGTTTATTTCTTTTAATAGTAGATTCGATTTGATTCAAATAAATAAAGAGGGTTGTAGTAGGTTAACATATAACAAACGTATCAATCTTATAATCAAGTTCAAATTTATTGCAAATAAGTCTTTATGGTATATTTGATTGTCTTGAAAGTAAGTAAAAAATTGATTAAATGTGTAGTTAAAGAATTACGAATCTCATGAAATGTGTGATTAAGTTTATATATCAACTTTGATTTATATTTTAATTTACTTTTTTAGCTGAACAAAACATAGACTGAGTAATTTTTTTTGTTCGAAATATGTTTGAATAACTTTTTTTCTTCATAATTTTAAATTAAAAGGTACTCATTATGTCATGTTGCATGACATAAAATTGCCAATGTCTAAATGATTTTCTATTCCTCTTTATTTGTATATTATGATGTTCATAATTACTATGCCTTTATTATCTACTCGAAATTAGCTCACGTTTCCCCCTAAATGATGCAATTCGATGCAAAACTCTAAACAAGAATTTCTATACTTTCCTGTTTGGTATATATTAAAATTTTCATTTTCATTCTTCTACTCATTTTCAACTACACATTCTTCAATAAACTAATATTTTCTATCACATTTTTCCTTATTTTTTTAACCACACATTCTCCATCAATCTACTATTCCAGAATATATTCTTCCAAAGTAATGTGGCTCATAAATATCCTTATATCTCAAATCAAAACTTTAAACACAAACAATTTGTTCGTTCAAACTCAAAAGTTTGTAACCTTCTTTGTTGCTTGAATTTACGACCCAAAAGTTTTTCCCAATGAGCCGAATATTATTAATATCGTTCCTAATCAGTTCAAATAGGGTTGTACATGAGTCGGTTTGGTTCTGTTCTCTTCATAACCGAACCGAACCGACCCAAATTTTTCGGGTATTTAATAAATGGAACTGTTGGATCCAAATATAATTATGGAACCGTTCGGATTCGATTTGGTTCGGTTCCGCATCATAATTGAATTTTTTAACATTTATAGCAACACTACATAAATACAACTAATGACATGTTCATTTGTAACTTTTACAAATTAACGTAGCTCAATTTAAAAATATATAAATAACAAGCTGTCCAATGAGATTAATTCAATGTATACAAATACCAAAAAATAGATACTAATATTAAAACATCGGACTTGATTGGTTTGCTTAATTAATTTGCTAATTTGTTTAAGAAAAATTAATTAATTCAATATAAAAAATTAAAAAAATTATTTAGATTCAGTTCTTATTTGATTTTTCGGTTCTTAGACTAGAACCGAGAACTGACCCAAATTCATCGGTTCTTGATTCAGATATCCGTTCAGGTATTTAACTTATGAAGAACCGCTCGGTTCGGTTCGGGAGTTTTGTCCAACCCTAGTTTCAAATATTGGCCTCGTGTGGTGGCCTTCTTCTATTTCTTTTAGGGTGGGTTTGGGCTCGGGCTCGTGGAAAGAAATTCATGAAGAGGACTTTGTTTGCAAAGCCAGCAAGTTTGTAAGTAAAAATATTCTACCTGCTTACTTGCATGGAATTCTTTATTGGGCTTAGAAAAGATGGCAATTTTCTTGCTTTCGACGTGGAAAAGCATCGGGCTATAATTATCGAGGGACCCATTAAGAAACCTTCGTTTGAAAATGATGTACGGTTTGGATGAATTCAAGGTTCGATCATATTTGTCTGCCCTTTTAAATATGAAATTCTCGTTGTTTATGATCACGTACACTCTAAGACATGAGGGCAAATTTGGCACAAAATTGAAAACATAACTCGAACGGGGAACAACAATGATGTTATGATGTTCGACGGCAAAAGATTGTTTCTTCTTCTTTGTATTCGATTTATTCACCAAATATTAGGAGAAGATGAAGGTTTGTTTTAGTACCAACAAATTGCATTCAGTATTTTCTTCCTTTCGTTCCAACATTGGCAAAGATCTACACTGATTTATATTTGCACGATATAAGAAATATTTTCCTCCTATGTTAGATGTAAGAGTTGGAGCCTCAAGAACATGCGGAAGCAAGCCAATATTCACCGAGAATGAAGTAATATGTGGTAATATCGATTTTATTGGGGCTCAGAAATTCACAAAGAATACATTGTACTCGTCTGTACAATCTAGAATCGGCCACAAAATACCCAAACCCTAAGGAAATAATTCAAGAAGCTACTTCAATGGACACCGTTGAACAAATCGATCTACTACTCGAAAATCCCCCTTTCACAAAGATAAAATTCACTAAAAACAATGATTAAAACCAAATGTTTTAATCCCTTCACAAAGAACAAATTAGGAGAAAATGGGATGAGCATAATCGCACAGGTAGAACTCTCGAGAACCAGTTTTCACACACAAAGTAAAAGGAATAATGAAAATGAATCCTCTGAGAAAAGGTCAGGCTAGTATTATATACAAAAGCCCAACTAGAAAGCCAACAAATCAGCCCATTAATCAACCGGGCCAGAGCAACAAACTTGATTATTCCTTGAGCTTGAGTTGGGCAATGGTTTTAGTTTAAAACATTCCAACAATATTGGGCCAAACTCATTTCATCATTGCCCAAAGTATAGAAAACTAATGGCAATAATGACATCATTTTCCAACAAAACTCCCCCTTAATGCCAATGTCATAAACCACCAAACACATTAGTGATTTGTAACACCAACACTAAGAAGGTTAGTACATGCAAAACACAAACTAACGGGTATCGATTTTTAGAATTTGCAAACATGATTTAAACTTGAAAATAGGTAGTACATTTGTCTTCATATCCGCGGGATTGAATTGTGTAGGATTTTTTTCAAGCAAAATAGATTCTTTATGAACTATATCTCTAATGAAATGCAACCTAACATCTATATGTTTAGTCCTATCATAAAAAACGGGATTTTCACAAAAATTTATAGCACTTTGACAATCATAAGACACCACGACAGGTTTATGCAATTCATTTAGTTCACACAATAAGCCTTTAAGCCACAAATGCTCTTTTATAGCTTCAATAGCAATTACATATTCAGCTTCAGTAGTAGATAAGGCAACAATAGATTGCAATTAAGACTTCCAACTAATGCAAGTACCACACAAAGTAAGCACATGCAGTTGTAGATTTTCTATTGTCCTTATTACTAGCATAATCAGAATCCACATACCCTTTCAACACAACACTCTCTTTACAAAATTTAAAATGCAATCCTAAGTCAACAGAACCTTTCAAATATCTTAAAAGCCATTTTAACACAGTCCAATGTTTAGGACTAGGGTTTGTCACAAATCTACTCAATATGCTAATAGCATGCGCAACATCAGGCCAAGTACACACCATAGTATACATAACAGATCCAACATCATTAGCACAAGACACCTTTTGCAAATATTTAATATTAAATTCATCTTACGGACATTGTTCTTTACTCAACTTAAAATGACAAGCAATAGGTAAAGAAACACGCTTAGAATCATGCATAGTAAATTTAGAAAACACATTTTTCACATAGTCAGGTTGGATTAAAAGAAGAGATTGTTGTGATCTATTTCTTTTAATATTCATACCTAGAATCCTTCTAGCATGTTCTAAATCTTTCATTTCAAATTCAGCACTCAAAGCCCTTCTAATGTCATTAATATCACTCATTTTATGTCCAACCAACATCATATCATCAACATACAAAAGTAAGTAAACAATCACATTATTCTTATCATTTCTTTTAAAATAAAGACAATGATCAAAGTCACTTTGTACAAAACCAATAAAAGACACATAATTGTCAAATCTAATATACCATTGCTTAGGTAATTGTTTCAAACCATACAAAGATCGATTAAGCAAACAAACATGATTATGTCTTTTAGAATCAATAAAACCATGAGGTTGTTTCATATAAGTCGTTTCATCCAAGTCATCATGCAAGAAAGCAGTTTTAATATTCATTTGTTCAAGCTCCAAATCATATTGAGCAACCAAAGCAAACGTGATTTTTATAGTAGTATATTTCACAACAGGAGAAAAAATTTCATTATAATCAATACTAGGTTTCTGTGTAAACCTCTTTGCTACAAGTCTAGCCTTAAACCTAAGAGGCTCTTTAGAAGAACTACCATCCTTAATACTATAAACCCACTAACAATCCACCAAAGACGTATTCTTGGGTTTAGGAACCAAAGTCCAAATATTATTATTCACAAGAGACTTCATCTCTTCTTCTACAGCACCTAGCCACTCATTTGATTGTCGACAACTCACAGCCTCCTCATAAGTTTTAGGCTCCTTAAACGCCAAGTCTTGATAAGACAAAACAACAAAGGATTGATAATCACTCATCCTCACGGTTTTCCTAATCCCTCTTCTAAATCTATCACAAGCAAGTTGATAATCACTCAAATGACCAACCACATCACATACTAAGTCATGTTCACCACCTTCAACAGGTTCATGAGAACCAGTGACATCATCATTCGCTCCCTCAATCTCATTCTCAACTTGTTCCTCTTCAACAAGTCCGAGAGAATGATCCAAACTTACTTGCATTCTAGTCTCATCGTCCTCATCCCTCTCGGGAACATCACTCGAGACTTTCTTATTCAAACAAGGCATATCAGCTTCATTGAAGGCCACATTCCTACTAGTTATCATCTTAAAACCTTTCTAGTCTCTCACCCAGATTCTGTATCCTTTCACTCCTTCAGGATACCCCATGAAAACACATTTCTGAGATCTAGGGTCCAACTTGCCTATACTTTGGTGAGAATATGCAGCACACCCAAAAATTCTCAAAATAGTATAATCAGATAATCTCCCTGACCATACCTCTTCAGGTATCTTACCATCTAAGACACTCGAAGGAGTTCTATTCACAATATAAACCGCTGTCATAACAGTCTCACCCCAAAGGACTTTAGGAACACCCAAACTAATCATCATGCATCTAACCTTATCCAATAAAGTTCTATTCATTCTTTCAGCAACTCCATTTTGCTGAGGAGTATAATGAACAGTATTATGCCTGTGGATCCCATCATTTCTACACAACTGATCAAATTCAGAATTATAAAATTTCAGACCATTATCTGTTCTTAAAACTTTAATCTTTTTATCCATTTGATTTTCAATTAAAGTTTTTCAATTTTTAAACTTTCCAAAAGCGTCTGATTTTTTGTTTAAAAGGAAAATCCAAACTTTTCTTAAAAAATCATCAATTAGCGATAAAAAATATTTGTTTCCACCTTAAGTGGTAGTAGATGATAGACCACACATGTTAGAATGAATATACTCAAAGATAGAGGCTTTCTTATGTGGACCAGTATTAAAATGAACTCGATGTTGTTTTCTTGATGTACAATACTAACAGAATAGAACCTTAGAAATCACATTCTTACCAAATGCCCATCTCTTATTCAAAATATGCAAGTCTTTTTCACTCACATGAGCTAACATATTATGTCACTTCGGAATAGCATCAATCTCAGCATTAGAGGACTCAGTAATGTGACTTTGGACTACACTGGCTCTAGTGACATATATATCATTCCTCTGGTACCTTTAGAGACAACCAAAGAACTCTTAATTATTTTCAAAAAACCATCACCAATCCGGCCTTGAAGGCCAATGTCTTCTAGATTACCTATTGAAATCAGATTTTTATTCAAATTAGGGATATACCTTACTCTTTCTAAGGTAAAGGTATATCGATTGTCAAACTTCAAAGTCACACTATCAATTCCTTTAATGCTACAAGCTGCATTGTTACCCATAACCACATCTCCACCATCAAAATCCTTAAAGTTCTCTAACCAAGGCCTTCTAGAGGTCATATAGAATGTACACCCCGAATCCAGAATCCATTCACTATCATGATCACTATCATCCACATAGTTGACAATATTCAAATCAGAAGTAGGTTCTGTCACCACATACACATCAACAGTGGTCTCATCTAGGGGTTCAACAACATTCTCATCATCCATTCTCGTCTCTCTCTGTTCATTCTTCTACTTGTAACAATCCTTTATAAAATTTCTTGTCTTACCACACCCATAACACTTTCTGTTTCCACTTTTAGACTTAAATCTAGATCTCTCATTCGACTTCTTATTGAAATTGTTATAATTGTTACCTTGATGATTCTGACCATTGACTTGCCTAGTCATAGGTCTACCTCTCACAGACAAACTCTCAAAATCCTTCCCAGTTCTATCAACTTTAAGCTCTAATTCTTTACTTCTCAAAGTATTGATCACTATGTCAGGTGTTAAGATATCATACTTAATAACAGACTTAACATCCTTATAGACATCGTGTATAACATTCAAAAGGATAACAACTTTGTACTCATCAGAAACTTTATCCTTAACATTAGTGATATCTTGAACTAACTTATTAAAGGTATCAAGATTATCAGCTAAGTCCTTTGACATATCAATCTTAAAGCTAAAGAACCTCTCTAAAAGGAAGAGCTTATTAGGTAGACTCTTAGACATATACCGTTCTTCTAATTTATCCCACAAATCTTTAACACTATCTTGCTTTCCTATCTTCATCAACACTTGATAAGATAAATGAAGGATAATAGAAGTATATGCAAGTTCATCAGATTCATTCGTTTGATCATCAGTCATAATAGCAGGATATTCACAATTTACAACCTTAGCCACTTTCTGTTGAACTAAGACCCCTCTCACATTTTGTTGCCAAATGGGAAATCCACTTTTCCATTAAAAACTCCAAGTTCAAATGTTGCCATTGTCATTTGAAGTTTTTAATCAACACAAAGAATTTTTCTAAGGTCACAGTTTCACAGAAAGACAAATAGAAAACAGATATTTCAATCAACAATTTAATATCACAGAAATCATAGTGCAATCAAATCGAAAATGAATAATATCAAACTGAAATAGGCTATCAACACAATGAAAAATAACTATCAATGATAGCAGTTTTAATATACTCAAAGAATCAGCAACAGATTAACAGCGAGATTAAAACATACTAACAAACATAAGAATTCACAAAGAATAACCTAATGTAGATAAAGCAGACTAACAATCAGTATTATAAACAATTCAGGTGTTAGAATTCACTAGGATTCCTTGAGGTTCAAGACCTCAGGTCAAGGCTCAACTCTAACACCAAAGGGGACACAAATCACAGGGAAAATTAGGGGAAATTCACAACACTTATCATATAGTAATAACATAATCAGGAAAACAAGAAAATCAGGAGGTTATAAAGGCTCACTAAGCTGGTTCAAAGAACTAGTACCAAGAAGGATCGATTTGAAGACTCTGCAGACACTCAGCTTGCAGCGCGATCCTCCAATTCATTCATCGAAGGACAAATTCCTCACAAGCTACACAAGAGGAAATAAAATTAGTAGCCAATTCGAGAATTAAAAAAAACAATTAGGGTTTTCGGTAATTGAAATCAAGAAAAGTGAATATTGAACAGAACCTTGATTCTTGTGACAATATCTCGATCGAGGCCTCCTCATACACTTAGAAATGCTCTGATACCACTTGTAAGAGTTGGAGCCTCAAGAACATATGGAAGGAAGCTAATATTCACCAAGAATGAAGTAATATACACAAAGTAATATCGATTTTATTGGGGAGGCTTAGAAATTCACAAAGAATACATTATACCCGTCTGTGCAATCTAGAATCAGCCATAAAATACCCAAACCCTAAGGAAATAATTCAAGAAGCTACTTCAATGGACATCGTCGAACAAATCGATCTACTACTCGAAAATCCCCCTTTCACAAAGATAATATCACAAAGATAAAATTCACTAAGAACAATGATTAAAACCAAATGTTTTAATCCCTTCACAAAGAACAAATTAGGAGAAAATGGGATAAGCAGAATCGCACAGGTAGAACTCTCCAAAACCAGTTTTGACGCACAGAGCAAGAGGGATAATGAAAATGAGCCCTACAAGATGATGATTCATTTGAAAATCGTATTAATTTTGGAATTTGTGCACTCATTTGAGTCTCAGTTAGTTCAAATTAATCGTTTAAGTTTAATGGATTCTGATATCATCTTAAAACTTGGGAATCTTGAAAAGTTGAACTTTTGTTCTATCGTGTCAAGCGACGCATCTCATCCTCTACTACCAAAGAATTATTAAAAAGATTGGTCCAAACCCTTATTTGTTATTTATTTGTATCATATTTAATCAAAGTTCTAAAATGTGTAATGCATTTCAGTTGAGCACCAAGCATTACAAGTATAAACGTGCATATGTGAAACATATACGAAATTATACGTTGCCAATTTTTAATATTTTAAACTAATAAATAAATAAAATAATGCATTCTATGAACTTTACACATATTTTTCAAATTTTCAAAAAATGAAATAAATAATATGTTGCTCAAAATCATAAATACTACAATTATTTGAATTTTATACATATTATTCAAATTTTCAACAAAAACATATTGTTCAAAATTATAAATACTACAACTACTTGGTAATTAATTCGTACAATTAGATTAGACACGAACACCGGTTTAAATTCTTTTAAATGTTTCCTGACTCTATATGATTTCAATTCAATCTCCACTTTTTCATCCAAATCATCTTTCGTCTCATTTGATGAAAAATCATTTTCATCAAGCTCCATTATTTTAACTTCATAATTAATATTACCTCTTATAGATGGTAAAATATTTTGTTAACCTCCTCATCATCAAAATCAGAGGCGGATGGAGAGGAGGGCCGGGGTGGTCTATAGCCCAGCCGCGCCCCAACCCAGAAGCACATTGGCTTGTAAAAATTGGAAAACATAGCTCAAATTCACGGTGAAAATAAAAAAGAATAAAAATTTAGCCCAATACAAAAAATTAATTTTAACCCAATTAACCTCATTCCAAACCCAAGTCCAATATTCAATTATTCAAATTTAGTTTAAAACTTTACACCAATTATATATTTATTTTATTCATATTCATGATACACAAATAACTAGTTACAAAATTAGATATTTTATTTCACACACACATATATATAACTAAGTTTAAAGAGTTCACTTATATAATCAAATTAGTTTATTATATAACAAATATTTTTATTGATTAAAAATAAATGACTTATTTGAATGTTATGAAATGCCACACGTTTGACTAAACTTAAAAGCAATTAAATCTTTTTCAATGTATCTTTTCATATATTAATTATTTATAGTTGTGAGTTAAAAATTTGAAATTAATGTTATTAAAAAAATAAGTAATATGTTATATATTTAATTTTATTAGTTAAAAATATATTTGTTATAACTTTGTTATGAGTGTCCAAAAATATATTCTAACTCAGATTATTATGAGTGTCATGAATTTAACCTTTTAAATTAAATCACTTGTGGTATAGAGCATCTTTTATAATATAAGTTCATTGAAAAATAAAATAAAATTTCAGTCCACCCTAACATATCTTTCTGACTATGTCCTTGATCAAAGCCATCAACAATTCAAGATTATGCATTATTAGCATCACTTTCTAGTAAAACTAGAGGAAGACCGAAAAAGGAGGTTTTACGAAAAAATTATTTTTATTTTTCTAAACGCCAAAATCCTACACGTTGTTGTACATAATTCATGGCTTAGGTGATTTGGGCTAATTTGATTGTTCAAGTTATAAAAATGGATTGAGCTTTATTAGGCTAATTTTAATACAATTTTTAACACAACTACGTATGCATTTTGGCATTTAAGTGTACATGTAACGCCCCAAATTTCATAAACACAAAACGCTACTTAAGTCGAAATATCATGTAAATAACTTTCCTCAATAACGTCAAAATGCGTAAATATTTATTTTTTTCAAAACTATAACAAATAAACACTAAATGCGGGAACATCATTTGAATAATTTAATCATTCAAGAGTCAATACCAAATAAAATAAGTAAAGTGCCACAATTTGCAAAAATACTAAAATTTGAGAATTAAGACAAAATAGAAACCGGCCATTAAAATTCTAGTTTCAAAAATTTATAATTTAAATTGTCTATTATTTAATCATGATTGCCCCACTCATTGCCATGCCTTGCCGAACTCCTTAACCTGGAAGAGTGGAAAAATATTGGGGGTGAGCATAACGAATTATACTCAGTGGGGAAACAGCAATCAGTCCAGGTTAAATCTAAACGTGAAATCAAATTATGAATATAATACAAATACAACATACTGTAGAAATATGTACTGTGGGACATCCTCAAGGACCCAATTACGATCCCGGACCTATTTACTGTCCCTGACAACATGTTATAGCGATTAACAATTTTGCACTGTGTGACAACCCCAAGGACCCACTTTCGATCTCAGACCTATTTACGGCCCCTGGCAACCTTTTCATATGTATAGACATAATATCACAATCAAAATCACGTATCAAGAATTAACATAGACAAAATAACCATAATTGTTTAAATGTAAATCCCACCTCAAAGTCTTGAAATTTTCTTGAAATTGAACGAATGTGATGTTACTGTGCTTTAAACTTTTCCCGCGACTCGTCTAGCAAGAACAAAATTAATAAAATTTAGGATACTAAGTCCTAATTAATGTTTTAAAACTTTTAGGGACTTGATTGAATTTTTTGGAAAGTAAATAAATGAGTAATTGGATAATTCTTTAAATCTTTAGGGTCTAATTATCAAAACTATAATGTTTAGGGACAAAATGATAAAATTAGAAAGTAAATTATATTTAATTTGAAAAATAATTAAACTTTAGGGATTGTAAAAGAATAAAAATCAAATAGGGGACTAACTTAAACTTTTGGCCAAACTTTAGGATTTAACAATGAAATTTACATATTTAATACAAAACCCCCCGTCCCCAATTCATATTTTCACGTCCAGAGAGTTTCAAGCTTGAGTCCAAATTTGGTTTTGCAAATTTTGATGATTTCCAACAAAAATTGAGGTCGGTAGAGGAAGTCCAATGGCAAGAGCAAGAATATATATATATATATATATATATATATTTTGAGAAGAACGGTGATTATAGAATTCCAAAGAAACTGAGAATTAATTTTGAAGAAGTTACCTGCACAGATTCTTGCCGAGTGATTTACTGGCTCTAGATTACAGCTTGAAATTTTGAAGAACTGATGCAATGTGATTGTGAATTAGAAGATGATGATGATGAAATCAAATAAAAATAATTGTTCCAATTGAGAGATTTACCAGTTGAATGCCTAGATTTCTTGTTGGGTTTCAGCCGTGAGAGTGAAATATTTTTGGAGATGAAATTGATTAGATTTTAGGTTTTGACACGGTCGAATACCTTAAGCTCCAAAATTTGGACAATTGATTGGGCTGATAATGGACTTCAACTTGGGCCAAAGGAGAATATTGGACCAAGAGTAATTTAAAATAGCTATTGGGTGTAAAATTCGACCCAAGAGGAATTATTGAATTTTTAAGATTAAAAATCGTTTTGAATTCTTATATTAAATATTTTGCTAGACAACTCGACGGAACGTAAAATAAATTCTAAATTTTGACGGAAACGTCGTAGCGACATAACTTAAGTTATAAAATTGGCATTTTAAAATTCGGGTTGCTATAGTGCATATGCGGTCAACGAAATGAGTTGACTGAATTATCACGCGCATATCCCATATGCGAGACGTTTTGGAAATACATCGAGAATATGCAGGTATATGCGTGCATTTTAAAACAGTCTTTTATCGATGTTGAATATTATCCTTAAAACGTTCTGTAAGATAGTGGCTTGTTTGAGAAATCAATCTTGAACTTTGTGTGTTCTACAAATTCTTTATGTACGAATAAACAGAGAATTTCTGGTTTTTAATTATTCTTTAAAATAAAAAATAAAAATAGAAAGATGAAACTGAAAGTTTGGCATAGACATAGGCTTTCAAAAGCCAATAAAGAAGAGTCTAGGTCCGCCGTCCGCCACATATATTGGTCCAATTGCTATATTGTTGATGGGCCTATTTAAAACTTGTGAAAATAGGCCCGTGGTGAGAAATCCCAAAATGAGGATTGTTAAAAATGTATTTGGGGGCATTCCGAGAATTGAACTCGGGACCTCTCGCACCCTAAGCGAGAATCATACCACTAGACCAAATGCCCGACCTTGTAATGACAATCAAACTATCGGAACCTATTATAATGGTAGCTCCACAACAAAAAATTTCCCTTCTCAAAAACTGTTTAAAACTTATTTACTCACTAAGCTCATGTTTGGTTTGGATTAAAATTTTAAGTTAAAAGTCAACAATTAATTTTAATCATATATTTCATCAATTTTTATCAAAATCTACTAAAAATTTGATTTTAATCTTTACAAAATAGGGGCTAAACTTGTTTGTGTCAATCATGGAGAATCACAACACTTGGCAAAGGTTTAAAACAAAAATTGGAAATTTCTCATATATATATACAATGTAAAGGTAAAGAATACATCACTAGAATATATAAAAGGGGTAGTTGTAACACTATTTATATGACATCATTTCTGACCTAGTGCTGACGTCATGCGATATTAAATTTTTTTAATATAACACGTTTTCTCGGCTTTATTTCCTCCTTTATTTTTGTATGTATTGCTATCACACGCAACGTCCATTCCCCTTCCGATCTTTTGGTTTTCAACGCATCGTCCATTCTTCTACACTCTTCCATGGCTTCTTTCTCCATCTTCGTTCCACGAATTCCTTATTTTTTATTTCTTCTTGCAATGTTCTAGCAGATCAATCCTAAAATATGGTAGAAATTTCGAAATAAACCTTCAAATTCTTCTCTTACGGAATATTTTACTATTTAATGTCTTCATTCTACGAGGTTCGGGCAAATCTACTCTAAAAATATCGTATAAATTTAGCCAAAAAAATCAGTTTGGTAACCTCATGTATGTCCCTTTGAATTTTTCATTGTGAATGTTCGAGTTCTTTCTTCCATTCATATATATGTGCATTTTATTATTGTGTACAGTGATATTTTATTGTTTAATGTTTATATTTTCTTTTTTCTTCTTGTGGTTTTAATAAATTGATGTTTGTTTCTATTTTTCGTTCTGAATGTTCGAGTTCTTGCTTCTTTGTTTTTTATTTTTTATTATTTCGTGCAATATTATTTTATTGTTTAATACTGATATTTTGTTTTTCTTTTTTGCAAGTTTTACAAAATCAGTCCAAAAATGTCGTCAAAACTCGAAAGGAGTTCGAGTTTGGTCACCTCGGGTATATTTGCTCTATCTTTGTTGTCAGTCTTTAAGTTGTATTTTATTTCTCTTCAAAAAACTTAATAAATTGTTCCAAAAATACCAAAAAACTCTTTAAAAATCAGATTTTCAGAACCTCAAGTATGTTCTTTTATAATTCTTTAATTGTTTTTTCTTTTATGTTGGCGGTTTATGTCTACTATTAAGTTTTCATTCTTATCTTTGTGTTGTGTTTGAAGTTATGTGCAAGTTTTTCGTAAAAAGAAAAATGATTCACATGTATATCCATATGATATTTGCTTTGTTTGAGATATTCTTTTTGTCTTTTAAAGAATACTTGATTCTTACCGTCTGTTACTCATAATTTCAGCTTCTAATTTTCTCTACATTTGAGTTAAGCATGTTATATTATAGCCTTATATGTATGCTCCAAAAGTTTTAGAACAAATTGTGTGCAACAAATTTCTGTAGTCTTGAAAAATATTATGTCTGAAAAGAAAATCAAAGATGCATTTCTTATTTCGAATGCTTTGTGGTTTAGATGTAGCTCACATAATATAAAAGTTTACCAAATTCTCATTCTTCAATTATATGCCCATGTGAAACTAAGGGAATTTTTAGGATCGTTCAAATGATTTTTTAATTTTATTTTTTTACTTTTATATGCTCGATTAGTTATCCTCAATGTCTATAGTTTCATAATTAGTAATCGGATTTTGTGATGAACAAAAAGCGTTATTGGAAGAATGAAAATTAATTAGAACTTAGTATTTATTATTTATTGTACAACATTGTGTATTTATTTATAAATGTTTTGGAGATTTTTAAGATTTTTCATATGGTTCAATTAGACTGTGAGTTAAACTGAGTTTGAAAAATGGCTACAATTATTATTGTTGTTGTTGTTATTGCTTTCATTGTGTTCTTGTGTGCTTAATTATGTGTTATCTTGTAGCTATGTTCTTTTCGTACTGTTTTAGGAGTGAATTTTTTCGTTTGCGATCTAAGAGGTGGCTCAAATTGAGCCTTGACCTAAAAAGTTGATTCTCATGTAATTCTGGTGAATTTGGTCATTCTATGATCTTTTGAGGTATCTTTATATTTTACGTGTAGACAATTTCATGTTAAATCATCAATTTGAGGCATACATTAGGTATTATTTTGGTACATGTATATTGTGTATTGCATTCATAGTTACTGTCAGCATTGTGTATTTATTTATAAATGTTTCAAAAAAATTTAAGATTTTTCATATGGTTCAATTAGACTGTGTTAAACTGAATTTGAAAAATGACTACAATTATTATTGTTGTTGTTGCTGCTGCTGCTTTCATTGTGAGTTCCTGCATGCTTAACTATGTGTTATCTTGTGGTTATATTTTTTTCGTATTGTGTTAGGAGTGAACATTTTTTCATTTGCGATCTAAGAGGTGGCTCAAATTGAACCTTGACATGAGAACTTGATTCTCATGGAATCCTGGTGAATTTGGTCATTCTCTGATCTTTGATAAGTTACAATAATATTTTCGATTTCCTAAGTTAGTCTTCTATTTAGAAATGAAGGAATAATGACTTGGAATACTAGGAAGATGATAGTGATTTTGTATGACTATATATGTGGAGTTTAGTGATGATTATATGTATCTTATTTTATACTTCAATTGAGTTTTGAAGATTTGGTCAGTCTGAAACTTATGATGATATTTGCTTCAAAAGATTATGTGTGTATTTGTATTCTGAAATTTTATTTATTTGTTGGTTTTGTTAAGTTTGTAAATTTTTTGTCCAAAGTTTTGCTATTTGTGTTTTGAAGATAGTATTATCATAATTACTTATGGTTTGAATTTTTTTTCGGGAGTCAAGAAGATTATAAATATCAAGAAATATTGGGAATTCGAGTTGTGGTAAGTTCTTTTATTACATTGTTTTTATTTCACGCTCTTTTTTCTTATCATCAATTTCAGTTATATTAATAACAATTATTCTTGTAACTAAAAATTTAATATAGATGTTTATCTATTTTCTTTGTAGTAGAAATATTATGTCAAATAAAAGTGATCTATCACACCGTTTCTTTCAAGAAATAACACTTTCATTGGACCATAATGTTCGTTTGGTAGGTTTTTAAATGATCTTTTTGTTAACATTTACTTATTATTAATGAAATTGTATATAAAGTAAACAACATTTTTATGAGATTTTTTTTTATAGTCGCTTCCTAGATCTTTTGTATGTCGCAAAATACGTTTGATTGGTTATGATGGAATTATTTGCAACATGCAATTGGAAAGGGTTGATGATAACATGTATTTTGCTGCTGGATGACCCCAATTCTTTGACCACCATAATTTACAAAGTGGTTATGTTACCGTCTCTGAATATTACGAAAATTCTACTTTCGATGTTTTGATATTTGAGAATTTAGGCGTAGAAGTGACTTGTGAGTGTGATACATTTGAGGTATTTATAAATTTGTGAGTTTATTTTGTAGTATGTACCCGGGGCTTTCGCTCGATTGTATCTACCAAAATTTATCCAGAACGTTCAAATCCATAATCGTTCACATCACAATTAGCCAGTGTGAACAAATCTAAGAACAAAAGGTTAGGTACGATGTTTCACCATAGGTTGAACATGCTACGTTAGAGAGGAACAACTTCGGACTGTTTGTTATAAGACTAAAAGAGCTTGTTATAAACTTTGATGTTATTCTGAAAATTCAAGATCATACTGTTTTTAAACTGTAAGGATATATTCGTACTGTTTCTGGATTTATTAATAATTTTCTGCGCTGCTGACTGTTAGAACGTGAGTATTTTCTTGAGATTTTTGAATATCCCTACAATATATAAAAGATGAAAGTTAATTTCACTGTTTATTGCGCGTCATGTCGTCGTCATGATGATGTCATCGTCCACTAAACATAGGTGTTCAAAGGATAAGTAGATCGAACTTTTCCCGTCGATTAAGAAATTAATCATATTATAAGTATGTTCAAAAAGTTTTAAAACAGATTTTGTGCAACAAATTCCTGTAGTGTTGAATAAAAATGTTTTTGTTGTTTTTTTTCGTTCTTGTTGTTGTTGCTGCTGCTGATGCTTCCATTGTAAATTCTTGTGTGCTTAGCTGTGTGTTATCTTCTGGTTGCGTTGTTTTTATACTATATTAGGAATGGATGCTTTTAATTTGTGATATGAGAGGTGGTTCAAATTGATCATCGGCGTGAGAACTTGATTCTCATGAAACCATAGTAAATTTGGTCATGCTTTGATCACGGGACATATCTTTTTATTTTACATATAGACAATATCATATTAAATTGTAAATTTGTGGGATACGTTAAGTATTATTTTCGCAGTATGCTCCCCAATTGATGTGGTATCTCATTCATTCACAACACTATAAATTCAAAACCTATATAGTTTTTTCTCCATTTTAGCAAATTATTTTTCATGTATCTTGAAGGGGAAATGATAGAACAAACGTATGAGAAATTTTGATACAGTCAAAAGGTACTTTCTCTATGTCCGTTACTCAATAAGTGGTATAGACAATAGAATGAACGATATTTTGATACTATATTATTTTAACAAAGTCATTGATAATACCTACTACTATGCAGATGGAATGACAAATTACTACAGTAAGATTATCATAGTTAATGTTATCGAAGATTTTATCAACACCAGTGCAACAAACTCCATTTGTACTTTAAATTGTTCGGTAAGATCAATTATTCTACTCAATAACAGTAATGTGTTTTTTTCAAACCATTTGTCCTTATATCACAGCTTAATGTGTGGTAATTACTTTTGAAAGACCTTTTTTTAAACATTTGTTTTGCTACAATTGCTGTTTTGTACACCTGATTCAATAAAGTTCTCTTTAATTTCAATTTTTTGTCATCCGTATCTTTCTCTACTTAAATGTATAAATAATTATTCTCACTGTCTGTTATTCATAATTTCAGCTTCTAATTTTCTCTATGTTTGAATTAAGCAAGTTATATTATAAGTATGTTCCAAAAGTTTTAGAATAGATTGTGTGCGACAAATTTCTGTAGTTTGGAAAAACATTGTACCTGAAAAGAAAATTAAATATGCATTTCTTATTTCGAATGGTGTGTGGTTTATGATGTAGCTCACCCAATATAAAAGTTTGCCCGAAAATATTATAACTAATATATACGTGTCTTCAAATAGATAATTATTATAGCTACATTTCTTACAAAATTATAACGGTTATCGTGTAATGCACGATCCACACTAGTAACAAAACAAGTAAGAAAAAATCCATGGTGGCCGGAGATTCATTCGTTGGATCACAAACCATCTTGGGCTCGCTGTCTGCATCATCAACGTCTCCATTTTTGTCTTGCTCGAGGACTCCATCCACCTCCTTACCAACGTAAGAAAACTCAAACACAACGATTGTGCTTATAAACTCACATTACAAGTCATCTAAAAGAGATATGATACTGAGAACTAGTCGTTACAAACCACCAAAAAAAAAAAATGAGGAACTCTTCATAATTTGTTTGTTTAAAAGCTAACTATAAGTTCTATGTGCAGTGGCTCAAGAAGCATAGAAAAACATCCCTCTATGATGCTGTGGGCAGGCTTAAATCCGGTAATTAATCTGAATACCATTATATATATATATATCCTAAGATGAATGATGGACTTTAAATTTATTGGGAACAAAACTTAGTTTGTTGATCTCTTGATTTAAGATTTGAGTTTGTTACTGGGAACATGATCGTTACCAGAATATTTCTCGAGTAAGTGGTAAAACTTTTCTCTCTGTTATCTGGGATGATTTCGAGCTTTATGGTGCAATTAAGAAGTGATTTGCTTGTCGATTGATTCTCGAGCATTCTTCAGGATGACAATTCAATTTCTTTGCAGTTACATTACTCTTCCACTCTATGCATTAATCATTGCGCGTGCACGTTTCTATTTTTGGTGGATAAATGTGATTGTCACAATTCTTCCCAATTTGTGTATAAATTATAGTTCATTAATATTGCACCACCAATTGTGCTAAGTGATAAAGTTTTGATCCACCATACATTTTATTCTTTCTGATTAATATGCCTTGTTTTCAAAGCATAACTTTATTCTTAATAGTCCAAGCTAGATAACTTAGGTGATGTGGGTCGGAACGAATTCAGTATTTACATATTATACGTGTTTAGTACGTTAAACTAACGTTCACTGTATAACTTTAATCTTAGCTAAATAACTAGGGTGATGTGGGTCGAAACAAATTCAGCATATCACATCACGTATGTTTAATATATTAAACTGAATAGTACTAGACATAATAAAACAAGAAAGATGTGGCATTGTGTGTACCAAATTTAAAACTAACGTTAGGGTATTGGAAATGTTGTATTAAGTATATTACCTTCGATGGTGCATTCAACAACATTAAGGCCACTAAAGTAATGGCAATGCCACAAATTAATCCAAACTTTGGGGGCCCGCAATTCTCAAGCATGGTGAGAATATTTGCCGAAAGGTCAGAATTAGAGGCTTCTAGTGGGAAGAGGCCTGGAATTTCCATCGTGCGCCCACGAAATCCAGTCCTATATAAGGTTTCAACTGTCACTTGCTTTGTCAAATAGAGTTGAAGAGCCTAAATCCTAAGAAAAATGGCCAGTCTTGTCCCAATTTCCATTTTTCAGTTATTACTGTTGCTCTTACAGTTGTATTCTGGTATATTTTCTATGTCACTAATTTATTTCACTTATTCACCTTTGGTCAAATTACAAATATTCAATCTTTTTTCTTGTAAACGTATATTAAACTGTTAGATAGCCTTGTAGCATGTGCGTTTTTTGATCATCAAGTGAGCCCCTTGTTACCGAGCACCTTCAATTCGATATTATTGTTTGAATGCTAGAATACGTACGATTTTGATTCAATCTAACCTACGAAACATCCCAAAGCGTCATGTATTTATGTATCTATCTTGCGAAATTCATTTTTTCGTGTAAAGCCTTCTTCAGAACGTGTATGGACACATAGTTTTCTTGAGAAACCCGAGTACTGATACTAATATGTTCTTGTGAAGGTAAAAGCGATCTGCAGTTGAATTATTACTCAGAGAGTTGCCCAAGAGCTGAAGAAATCATCAAAGAACAAGTCACCGGCTTATACAATAAGCATGGAAATACAGCCGTTTCATGGATCAGAAATCTCTTTCACGATTGTGTTGTTAAGGTAATAATATATTCTCAATCGAACATGTTAATTTTGGTCTACCCATCTGTTTTCAAACAAGTTCGACTGACATAATTTGCATGACGATTCATTGTAGTCATGTGATGCATCATTATTGTTGGACACTGTAAATGACATGAAATCAGAGAAGACATCATCAAGAAGTTTTGGAATGAGGAATTTTAAGTACATAAACACTATCAAAGATGCCCTTGAGAAGGAATGTCCCATGGAAGTTTCTTGTGCTGATATTGTGGCCCTTTCAGCAAGAGACGGTGTCATCTTGGTATACATTTATTTTACTTGTATGTTTAAATTTTTTGACTAGCTCTAAGACCATTGATTTCCAGTGACAAAAAAACAGCGAAAATAGCCCCGAACTCCATTTTCATATGATGGGTTTTGGCCTGATTTTGTGACATCTCGTGTTGTAGTTAGGTGGGCCACGTATCGAGATGAAGACAGGTCGAAAGGACAGCAAGGAAAGTCATGTAGCAGAAGTCGAAGATTTCATCCCCAACCACAATGACAGCATCCCATCAGTTCTTTCGAGATTTCAATCAATTGGCATTGATACTGAAGGAACAGTAGCTCTTCTAGGTACGGTGCCCTTGACCTCTTGAATTCTCAGACGTGTATATCGTGCATATATCATACACGTGTATTTATTAATGTTTGAAATTCTTTTGTTTATGCACTCACTACATAGGACGAGTACTCAATGCAAGAAATTTTCCACAAATGTAGCCGACAGTGGACAAGATCATAGCATGAACATTTTCCTAGTTTATATACGTGCACGTATCATATATGTGTAACCTTATTTATTTTTGTTCAGGTGCTCACTCCGTAGGACGAGTTCATTGCACGAACATTGTTCACAGAATCTACCCAACAGTGGATCCAACCTTAGACCCCGCGTATGCAAACTACCTCAAAGGCCGGTGCCCTTCCCCAGAACCCAACCCGAAAGCAGTCGAATACGCAAGAAACGACCGCATTACGCCTATGCTGCTTGATAATATGTACTACAAGAATATTTTGAGTCAGAAAGGACTGTTGCTAGTTGATCAACAGCTAGTTTCTGATCCTGATACATATCCTTTTGTGGAGAAGATGGCTGCTGACAATGCTTATTTTCATGAACAATTCTCCAAGGCTCTACTCATTTTATCAGAAAATAATCCACTTACAGAAGAGCAAGGAGAGATCAGAAGGGATTGTCGATACGTGAATAGAAATTGAACAATAAAAATTACTTGTTATTACCGCTGTGAGAAAAGGTTACAGGTTCTAATTTATATTTTCTGACACGAATGTGCACGTATTAAACTTTTGATGAACAAATAAATCGCGTGGAATCTAATCAACACAACATTTCAACCGTCACAAAATCCGGAAGTGACAGTTCAAAATTTTCCTAAACAAAAAATTAAAATCCTTCAAAGTTACGAAATTTTCCTTGGCCTCAAATAAAGGAAAGTGCCTAACATCACTAAGGTCCTGTTTGTGATTGATTTTGAAGTCCAATAAAAAAATTGTTCTAAATATTTGGTAAACTTAGGGAAAACTGATTTTAGAATTGTTTTTAACTTCTTCAATATCTGTAGTTAAAATATCAAATTTAACCCTAAATAAAATAATATATTTTCTACTATATGGACTACACTTTTTTTTTCTTTCTAATTTTATAAATTTTGAGATTTAATAGATACTATTTTTTTCTTTTAAAATAATATATTGTATTAGACAAAATATTAATTAGCCCCTATTTGTTTAGCTCAAACTCAAAAATTTAGTAGATTTTGATAAAAATTGATAAAATATCTTCTTCTTTTTTTTCGAAAATTTGATAAAATTTGTAGATCTCTTAAAATGTGTGATTGAAAATAAATTTGAGAAAAAAATATTTTTTTAAAAATGAAATCAAATAGGTAATTATAATATATGTTATGAAAAAAAATAAGTTCTACAATACTACAATCGATTAATAAATATATAAGGACATAAATATAATGAATGATCATTTTAATAAATTATACACACATAATAATAAATTAATTTCGTTTTACATTCATATTTCATAAGAGTCGTAAGAAGTTAAAAAATACTGCAATTATTAAAGGGTAATTTACAAAAATGGCTAATTACATGCTTGTCAATTGATAAAAATGTATAATTTTGATAACTCTTACAAAAATGGTCAAATTTGGTACTAAATTGTCTATTATACCCTTAATGAAAAATGAAACATTTTTTTTTTTTCAATTTGTCATAAATTTCGAGAAGAACAAATAACAACAATGAGAAACTATATTAATGTTAGCTAATACCTAATGGATTCATTTGTTTTTATTATCTATTAGATATTGACCAAGAATTTTGGGGGAAAATGAAGATGAAGTAGAAGTCACTAACACTAAAAAAATAATTATATGCTTCTAATTCATAAGAAAATTATATAATTTTATTTCGAAAAATTTAATTTTATCCAAATTTGCAGTTGATTAAGCTTTCCACAATTGTCGGTAGAATGTAATTTTTCTTTGAAATCTTGTTTTTGTTGATAAATTGTGTTTAATAGTTGTTATTCTTGATATTTCATGACATTCTCGACATTTTAAAAGTTATTATCGATATTTGGACACTGTTTATCTTGACACTTAAACTTCATTCGTTCAGAAACGAGATTTCGTTCTGAACATGAGAGTTCTCTACATTTCATAATATTCTTAGATATCTTAAGTGTATTTTTCGATATTTTATAAATGTTTTATTTACGCATTTATGGGGAGAAGTAAGCATTTAATGCATGATTGACACGGTACTTTTAAAATAAGTAGTATATGTTATGTGTCGACTTGTTACTGGTCAATACAATTTTTAATTGTATAAATAATTGTCTTCATTGTGGAATTTAAAATTGTTAATGAATCGTGAAGAAATTTTAGACATTTTTGTAAATGGCTATGTAAAAGTGGACATTTTTTACAATTTCCTTAGTATTAAATTAGAAGTACAGTCTCGTCTCAATTAGTCTATATTTGTTGGGATTAAAATCATATATTTTTTTCAATAAATTTTGATAAAAATTGATGAAATGTATAATTAAAAAATCGTGAGTATTATAATTAAAATTAAGAATCGTGTACAGGTTGGCCCTCTACAAGTATTATAATCCTGTTGAAAGGTACTTTTGTCATAGGATTCTAGGTTTCTAGCTAGCAGCTGCTATGAATTTGTCACGCTGTGTCTTTGCCGACTAATTTATTTATTTATTTTTCTATTTTATTGATTGGCTTTTCCGAGAAATAATTGAAAAGTCTAAGGTGAACCTATTCCCTTAAGTTTCAACTGATTAAAGGCCTTTTCTGAAAATTGTGTTTTAAGAATGGGATGGGTGGTTTTGTCTTGATGCTTCTTTGGATTTTTATGTTCAAGCATTGACCAAATAGTGATCGACATATTTTACGTTCGTGGTCCCAAAATTTTATGTTTTCTTAAAAGGGTGGAGGACGACTGGGGGCATATTTTAACTTGCTAGCCATATATAGCCACATATATATATATATATATATATATATATATATATATATATATATATATATATATATTTTAACGCTAAATACCAATTCTTGAACTTCGATCAATATCGTGAGAATTACAATCAATACAAGGTGAATCGATAATTTTTTTCATTTTCAGAAAAGCTCATCCCTCAAATTTAATTATTAATTAAACAGATTATGGACATGTCTATGTTGGATTAAAATCAAATTTTAATCTAAATTAGAGTCAAACAATCAATATTAACTACATCTTTCATAGGTCCCACAGTTAGTGATGGCAAACCCGCCCCGACGATACCCCGCTCCAAATGGGGCGAAAAAAACCCGTCCGGTGAAGAATAAAAAATAATAATTAACTACAAATTAAAAAAAATAGTTTAACTGAATTTTTTTAAAAAAAATTAAAAATAAACGGGGTAGGAAATGGGGCAAGCTCGCGCCCCGCCCCGTCTAAGATGGGGCGAGGCACGGGGCGGGACGGGACGGGGTGTGGGAGTGGCAGAGCGTGGCGGGGTTGTCATCTCTAACCACAGTTTTTCAACCACACATTTCAAAAACTTATATCACAATTTACTAAAAATTTAATTTTAATTCCTACCAAATATTTCACTTGGGATTTTCTTTAAATTATAATGAACATGTTTGTCTCGAATTAAAATTAGAATCTATTTGTTAATGATATATTTCTTTCGTATCTTGAGAAAAATTGTTTTTCACTAAATTAATGAAATTGTTTAGTCAAAAATAAAAGTTTAATTGATTCAAACATCCATAATAATCAAGATTTGGAACATTATCTTATTAAATTATTTAAGAGTACTTAATTATGGTAAATAAAACTTCAAGAAAGTTTCTCGGGACAGAAAATGAAAATAATATTATTACATTAATGTCTTAAAGTTAGGGTTTCATCAATGAAAATCTAACTATAAAAAAACAACTGCATACGTCAGAACACACGAATTCATGGCAGAAGCAAAGTTTCCCATGAAAATCTAGATATATTTATGACACCGAAAATTATTACCGTTAGAATTAACACGTGTCACGCACAATGTTTTCTTCTCTCTCCGGTTTCTCATCTCCAGTTTTTTTGTGCAATCAGACAGATCTTATTTGATATTTATGTTACACATCGATACATGAACAGCTTAAAAAAAATATATAAAACACACTTTTCCATTCAACGCATTCTCCAGACACGATGTAAGACAAGATGTCAGGAAATTACACTTGGCATAATTCATTTTCGTATGTTTCTTTATATTGCTTCTTAATTCCCCGGATTTCTTCTCTAACACTATCTTTCTCTCTCCCATTTCTTTTCTCTCTGTCTCTCTTTGTATTTGTTTTGCAGATCTTTTGGTTAGTTATGCATTAGATACAAAAAGAGTTCATTTTTCTCTGATGGTTTGTTCTGTATGTTAAGCAATCATGTCATTTTCCGGCAGGTTTTTCTCAAGAATTTTGGTGAATGCTTTTCTGTTTTTGATTTTAACTGGTGGCGTTTTCTCTGCGACTGAATTTGATTTTGGAACGCTAACACTGACGAGCTTGAAGATACTCGGGGACGCCCACTGGAACAATGGGAGTGTGCGGCTTACGCGTGATCTGGCCGTTCCGAATTCCGGTGCTGGTAGGATTCTTTACTCCAAACCCATCAGGTTCCGGCAGCCAGGGACAGAGAATCTGGCGAGCTTCTCTACATTCTTCTCATTCTCAGTGATGAATTTGAATCCGTCCTCCATTGGCGGCGGTTTGGCTTTTGTGATTTCGCCGGACGACCAGACGGTGGGCGACGCTGGTGGGTTTTTGGGTGTCATGGACTCGAAGGGGGTCCGAAACGGCGTCGTAGCGGTGGAGTTTGATACCTTAATGGACGTTGAATTCGAGGATATTAACGGGAATCACGTGGGGTTGGATCTGAACTCAATGGTTTCAAACCCCGTGGGTGATTTAGAGACCATCGGCGTTGATCTCAAGAGCGGTGACCTGGTCAACTCGTGGGTCGACTACTCCGGGTCTACTCGGGTAATCAAAGTCTATGTATCGTACTCTAATCTGAAGCCCAAAGAGCCCATTATCTCAGCCCCTCTTGATCTCAACGAGTACGTAGGTAATGATTTCATGTTTGTTGGGTTCTCCGGATCTACTCAGGGTAGCACAGAGATTCACAGCATTGAATGGTGGAGTTTCAGTTTGTCCTTCGAAGAAAATCCCAATTCCAATTCGGTGGTGGCGCCGGAGACACCACCTCCGCCGCCAACCTCTACTCTAATAAACCCATCGGCGAACATAGCGAACCCGCCGCCACCTGCTTTAGCACCTGCTGCTAATAGTACGACGTCGAATGAGAGCAAAACTAGCGGGAAGTGTCACTCGCAGTTGTGCAAAGAAGGTCCCGGGGCTGTTGTTGGGGTGGTAACCGCCGGCGCATTTTTTCTGGCATTTTGCACTTTGATAGTAATTTGGGCATACAACAAAAAATTCAAGCGGGTGAAAAAATCTGACACTTTGGCTTCCGATGTGATCAAAACGCCCAAAGAATTTAGCTACAAGGAGCTAAAATTTGCCACAAAAGGGTTCGGTTCAACCCAAATTATCGGTTATGGTGCATTTGGGACGGTTTATAAGGGGATATTGCCGGCCACCGGTGATATAGTGGCGGTGAAGAGGTGTAGTCATAACGGACAGGGGAAGACGGAGTTTTTATCCGAATTGTCCATAATTGGATCTCTTAGGCACAGAAATCTTGTTAGGCTACAAGGTTGGTGCCATGAGAAAGGCGAAATTTTGTTAGTTTATGATTTGATGCCTAATGGAAGTCTTGACAAGGCATTATTCGAGTCGAGGATGATCTTGTCGTGGCCTCATCGGAGGAAAATTTTGATCGGGGTGGCATCCGCCTTGGCTTATTTGCATCAAGAATGTGAAAATCAAGTGATTCATAGAGATATTAAGACTAGTAACATTATGTTGGATGAAGGGTTCAATGCAAGATTAGGTGATTTCGGATTGGCAAGGCAAACTGAGCATGACAAATCCCCTGATGCAACGGTGGCTGCTGGAACAATGGGCTACTTGGCGCCCGAGTATTTGCTAACCGGAAGGGCGACCGAGAAAACCGACGTTTTCGGCTATGGCGCGGTGGTGCTAGAGGTGGCGAGTGGGCGAAGGCCAATTGAAAAAGAGGCTACTGGTGTTGGGAAAGTTGGTGTGAGTAGTAATTTGGTGGAATGGGTGTGGGGTTTGCATAGAGAAGGGCGGCTGTTGGTGGCGGCCGATCAACGGCTGGGGAAAGATTTCGGCGAGGCTGACATGACACGGGTGTTGTTGGTCGGGTTGGCATGTACCCATCCTGATCCGATGGCTAGGCCTTCAATGAGGGGGGTGGTCCAAATGCTAGTAGGAGAGGGTGAAGTTCCAATTGTCCCAAGAACAAAGCCAACTATGACTTTTAGCACATCACATCTTCTAATGACATTGCAGGACAGTGTTTCTGATTTGAATGCCATGATCACCCTCTCCACATCCTCGTCGGAAAACAGTTTCATCGGTGGCAGCAACGGTGGTTTGGACTTGGTTTGATCAATGAAAATCTAGCCGGGGGTGTCGTTTGAGATTATTCCGGCCATCTTTTTGTTAATTAATTAACTTTTTTTATATAATTCATTTATTTATTAAATTATGTATTTAGAATCAATAACGTTTGTGTATGTCCAAAGATGGAGTGCAATAATAGCTTTTGTCCATTCTCATCTTGTATCTGTAATGATGATGGTTCCAGCTTACTAATTCGGGAGTTGGCTAGTGAGAATATTATAGCTATTGGTTTCGATCTGAAAATTTTCGTCGAATTACTTGGAAATTCACTTAAATTGGTAAAAAGCACTTTTTTTCTATAATAGCCAAACAAGGCACCAAGGAAGGTCGGCCCAAGGCCATCCCATCCATACAAGTAGGCTGATGGGCGACATCATTTGAATAAATAGTCATAATATGACTAAAAATGTATTCCTCCTCTGTGGCAATGCCACCCAGAGTTACCAATCAAAGAAAAGTCGGGATGATCAAAGATTGCAGCCTAAGTATAATCTTGACTCCCTCGAAATCAAATTCTTCAGCCAATCAAATATCTCCAAAACGAACGATGACACAAGGGTCTAGATCGGACATTGTACCTTAACATTACTAGGACGGCATACTCCAATCTTGTGATCTATAATATGACGATCGCACTACGTGTACATAATCCTTTACCAAATTGACAAATGGCGGCCCCCTATTGGGGGGCGTCCGGGTTATGTACGAATAGAATTATTCATAATATAAAGGGGTGAATATTCAGTTAGAAGGGCCGTATTGAAAAATTTCAAATTCTAGCAAATACTTGTCTAGATTTTTAGTAATTTTTCAGCAATATAACGTAGTTATTCTATTCAATTCTTTGAAGTTAAATCAAAAAGCGTGACATCATTTCATTTTGATTTCAATAGGTTGTTATGGAAGAAACAATGAAGTTATGTACGTAATTATGTTTCTTATCGTTAAATTAAACCTTAGCATGAACACCTTTTTCTTATAGGTCGATCTCTAGCGAATTTCTAATCAAAGTACACAATAACACTCATTTTCCTTGCCAACAATTAGTTAGAAGTGGAGACAAATGAAAATGGTGGGTGTCATTTTCTTGACTTTGTGTTGATAAGGATTTTCTTTGTGGGGGCGGTGGGTGTGTGTGTGTGTGTGGTTGCTTTCTTAGAAAGAATTGCAAGTCAAAAACCGAAATTAAGAGTGTTGAGTAGAGGTTCGGTAAAGTGTAACGATAATTGACACTAGAAGAAACGCATACTTAATTGATTGACGTTTTAGTTTTTGAATTGACGCTTCTTTGGATAATGGATATAAAGGGGCACTAGAAGAAAGCATACTTATTAATGAATGTGTAGTCGATTTTTTTTTATTTTTTTTTTCGTACATCCATAAGGGTTCATTTGCCATAAATTTTGAGAAGTCAATAGGAGATTTTGAATCCGTTTGATTAATCTATAATAAATATCACACCAAGTAAGAATAATTTTCTGAACAATTCTAGTATTACTATAATTTAATTATTTCAATAATATCATATTTTCTATTTTTCAATTAACTAATTAGTAACTATCAATGTAGATGTAGTTCATTTCATCTGTGTGCTTTTATTAATGAATGAATTCCCTATTAATAATTATCAATTAATTAATATTTAATCATTTAGTTACCATCATTTCCCATATGTGCTTTTATTAATGTATGAATTTTCTATTATTAATTCTCAATTAATTAACGTTCACGTCCATTTAATTAATATCAATCTTCAGTGTTATTAATTGTAATAAAAGTTAATTAGAATTTCACCGTACATTTTATTTTTCACGTCTATGTGTCCTAACTAACATCCAATTTTACTTAATTAAAAATTAAATAAATATTTTAATATTTTTTGTCACGTATATATTCCATGATATTAATTCTAAATTAAATAACATTCGTGCATATTTAAATATTACCTTTGCAGCATTTATAAAGCATTTCATAATAATGAACAACGCAAGTTCAACGTTGATTAGTTTTATAAAAGTGTTTTTTTTTTTTTTGGTCAGAAGAGCTTCTAGAGAATGTCCAATGTGATTTTCTCTAAAATTCCTTTGAAAGAGAGTTTTTTTTTTTTTTTTAGAAATTATAAATATAAGAATTCTTTTTCCACGTCGTGCTCGATTATTATTACATTTACTTGTAAACGTTAAATAATATTGTGTTACTGATGAAGTCGAGATATTTACTAAAGGTCTATAATTTAGCTTTGCGGACAAAAAAAGATAGCTTCAATTTTATACCATTGTAAAAAAAGATTTGACCTATTCATCTTGTTATGATTCTACGTCACGTTCTATATTCGAAAATAGGGTGTGGTAAAGAAGAAAAGTGGATAGAAAGAAAATGCTCTATCTTCCAAATTAAAGCGTGGTAAAAGAAAATGGGAGGAAAGGGATTTACTTTAGCTATGTCAATCTCAATTCATCAAAATAGAGGAATATAAAGTGAGGTGAAAAGTAAATCTATCCGTTCAATGATATCTGCAAATTTAAAATTTTCTTTTGTATAAAAGAAAGAGAAAATTAGGTTGTGTATGGTTTTTAAAATTATGGTACCAATAATCAGGCCAATCTAAAAAAAATATTGAATTTTCATGTTTTCTTATATTTTCAATATTATTGGAAGTAGAATCTAAATTTTTCTATTCCCAATATCATCGTAATTAAGCTCTTGTTTGGTAGGATTAAAATCTAAATTTTAATTTAAATCGAAGTTAACAATTAATTTTAATCAAATATTTTATGGGATCCATAATTTTTCAACCACACACCTTATCAACTTTTGTTAAAATCTACTAAAAAAATTTAGTTTTGAATGCAACATGACCTAGGAATGGTTGATTGATGTCTATGACAAGAGGCCACATTCACTTGCCACACGTTTCTTCATCCAACGACTCTTACTCATCATCTTCTATTATAAAGTTCACACTTAGTGTCATTTTGAGGGTAATGCAAGTTTAGACTCTCGAACTATAACTTTGTCATATCATTGTTCTACTTGATATTCCCTAAAGTCGATCATATTTTTATATTAGAGGCTCACGTTTAAAACTCTCATATATTTACTTCCCTAATTGATTTGACCGTCGAAATATGCGCAACCAACTCTACCCTATTTGAGGAGGCTCGTGTGGCTGACGATTTGTTCAAATGCGCAGAAAAAAAAAAAGCTAGTGTGAACGTAAGCGGTCTTGGAATTTGTTGGCCACATTGGAGGTACTTTTTTTGGGTCAACAAATTCGATAGCAAATCATGGCATCTTGATGATGTTCATTATTTAGGCCTTGTTTGAGCCTCATTATTGACCAATAATGCATTTTTGAATAGTTATTGATAGTGTGTGTGGGGTTAAAAAATAAGAAAAAAATTTAGGTTTGCGTGTAATATTATTTTATTAAAAAATGTAAAATTGAAAAAGAGAGAAAATTGTATTTTGAAAATAATGGGATCAAACCAGAGTAGGGATGATAACGAGGAGAGTACAGGACAAGTTGGTCATTCCCACCCCCGTCATGTCGAGTATTTTTGTTACCTTCTCACATTCTCATACCCGGTTAAAGCGGGGCAGGAAGGGTTCGAGGCGGGAATGGGGTGGGTGGGGCTGGGGCGAGGGCGAGGACAGACTCCTCCCATTTATCGCCCCATTTATTTTTTATTTTATTTACTTTTATTTTGCTTTTATATCTTTAGTTAGTAAATACTATTACTTTTTTACTAATTTGTTAAAAATAACTTATATTCTCTTTAAAAATGATGATAAATTTATTATTTTTGTTCGATAAAAAACTTAAATTTTAAATTAATTTTAAACGGACCCGCCCCGTACCCACTTCGGGGTAATGACCCTCGCCCCATCTCTGTCCCATTTACTATCCGTCTCGACGACATTTCGGGACGGGTCCCCATGAATATCGGATTGAACGAATTTTTTTTGTCATCCCTAAACGAGAGCTTAATAATTGGAAATTCTACATTGAAATAATCAACCTATACATACCTTCAAACTCAACAATTATTACACAAGGACAAATTAGAAAATTTCCAATGTGGATGTGGTCGAACCGCAATTTACAATCCGTAGTCTCTATCTGCTTCAATTAAAATGCTCAAACAATGGTCAGGGTTCCAGTATTTCGCCTTGTGCCTTTCTCATAAATATAAAAGTTGGTCCAATAATTTCGTGTGGAAAACTATAACATGAAAATTCGACGTGATTTAATCTAAATAAAAAAGTATGAAAAAGTACATCTTAATAAATAATAAGAAAAAAAATACAATAATACAACAATTTCAAAATAGTATAGAATTGTAAAAGGAAAAATAAATATTTACCTTTTTGCTGACAGGAAGAATCTGCTACCAAAAGCAAACTTTAGGGAGATTTTTGAGATGTTTGAAAAATAGAGGGGAGGTCTCGATAATTATCAAAAACCTTACTCGAGATTAATTTAACCCGCTTTTTTTTTTTTCAAATATAGATCAACATAGGTCGTTGAATTCTCGCTATTACACAAATTCTACATGGAAGGATTAGCACACAACACGTCCTATAACAAATCGAGAAATGCCTCGCCAATGCCTTAAGAGTATCTTTAATAAATTTCGTCTATAATTAAAATTTAATATTTAATGTATATTGGTAGAGAAAAAAAACAATAAACTTGAGAGAGGGAAAAATAAGAGAGGAGAGAGAAACAAATGAAAATTTAAATTATGAGGAGTCAAATCGAATAGGACTAAAGTAGAAGGACCTAAAGTAAATTTTGAAACGTGACCGTGACAGAGAGTGCTCAACAGCACAAGTCCAATTTAAGGTCCTTGTCGGCTCGTTTGATGGGATTTTTGAGAAGTTAAGAAGATATTTTTAGATTTAAAAGTTATTTTTGAAGTCATTTGATTAATTTTGTGAAATTATTTCTTTTAGCTAAAAAATTTTCGAGAGAAAGTTGATCCAACTTGATTTGGTTTCTCTAAAAAATAAAAAATAAAAATAATTAGGTGGTGTATTCAATTGAGACTTTTTTTCAATGGGTGACTTATGTAAATTTTATAGATTTTTAAGTGACTTTTATAGATTTGTTAAGAATTAATAAAAGTCTTCCATACACTTCCGTTGACTTTAATTAAAGATTTTTAATAAAAATTCATCTTGTAAATTCATTATAGAAAAATGATAATCTTTCTTACTATTTAATTAAAATTTTCGAGAACCATGATGCCCACGAAATTTTCTTAGAGTAAAGTCACTAGTCATGGTCTGATCATTCAATTTTGGCGCAAATAAAATAATAATAAAAAAACTTTTACATTAATTTTTATGAACATAACCAATTTCTTTTCCATGAAAACATAAATTATAAGAACACAAATTATTTTTAACCAAAAACAAAAAACGAGAATAGATCGATTACATGGAATTTTACATTTTGAAACAACTGCATATAATTTCAATTCGAAAATAATTATGTACATATAGAATAATCATAAATTGATTACAACAAATGAATTGAAGAGATGTGAGAAAATTTTAGAATTGAAAGAAAAATACGTTCTTTGGTTTTTTGCTTTGAAATCTTTACAAATTTCAGAGTATATGAGAGACTTTCTTTACGATATGCTATTTGTATTTTTCACCAAAAAGTCTTCAGAAATCCAGTAAATAGAGAAGTCTTCAAAAGTCACCGTTTATTTGAATACCTCATAACTTATAAGATTTCTAAAAAAATCAATTGAATATCCGATGACTTTTGAAGACTTCTGAAAAGTTTATAAAAGTCACAATTAAATGCACCTAAATTTACAGCAACCATGCTACTTGTACAAAAATAGTTGACAACTTTTTTGACAAAACGTCACTTGACGGCCCCCAATTCAATTTACAAAGACGGTTTAAATGCCTCAATTAAATTAGTAATATTATTTATCATTACGATGAAATATCCATGTTATCGCAATTCACTATCCCTTATATTTATATTTCTTCCTCCCATCTTTCATAGAAATTGAATTACCGAATCCCATTATTAGGATTGTGAGCATTGATAAATAACCTTATTCTAATTAAGCACACATGAACTTTCCAAGTTCTCCAAAGCAAAGTCTTTCAGACCTTGGTTGATGTACAGAAAAAATGGTTGACGAACATTGAATTTTAGTGGAACCACAATAGGGGGTTGGATTTTTTGGCTTTTTTTATTTTAGTGGATTACACATTTGTGAGCATTAGTAAGAATTATGCAAACAATTATTCGATATATTTGACTTTACTAAGTCTTAAATGGCTTGGCATGCCCCTGTGAATTTTGCTCCTGTAATTGGAGCAAAATTCGAAAACAAAAGCAAAAATTTTACAGGCTATGATAATAAATAGTTTCCGCCTAGACCTTATCGATCATTTTGTAGTTTTCTATCTTCGATTTCTATGAAATGGATTACGATCAAGACTTCGACGATCGGGTGGTAAGTCTATTTCTCCACAGAAGGATTAGATTTTGTGGATTTAGAATTTACCTTATTTTGATAGATCTGTGTTGTTTTAGCTATGTTATGCTATATTACATAGAGATTTTATGTGAAACCGGGAGTGAATAGTGATTATGTTTTATAGACAGTTTTATGTGGATGGTACAGTCATAGAGGGTGCTCGAGAAGAAAATTCCATTTTTTCGCTTGATTTGTTAGAGGAAAAATACTTGTTCGTTCACTTAGGAATGCGCGAGAATTTAATTCTGAAAAACTTTTGGCCTTATTCTGTGGGATATATACATTTTCCCCTTAATGTTATCAGAATCATTGAAAATAGAGAATTGGATTGAGAGAGTTTTTCCTGAACTTTGAAGTGCTGAGGGAATGTCTCAAAAAAGAAACAAGTTTTTGATTTCTTTGTACTTTATACAATTGAGGGATTTTCGGAAATTTATCAATTTTTATAGATTCAAAGTTTAAGCAATGTCGTCTGCGCGACGAAATTCCTGGGCGTCATCTTTCGATACTATTTTTTTTTTTTTTTTTTTTTTTTTGAATTTCTTGGTTTTCTCAGAATTGTGAAAAGATGCATGTAGTAGTTTTTTGATTATAAAGAAGGAATGATATCACATACCTACTGATGCTGCCCAAAAATCGTACCTGTTGACTTCCCGAGCTTGACGACCGAGAATGAGCACGAACGAGATCTTCCGGTACCTGAAACAAAGGCGTCGAGGGTTGGCCTCGTCGCCCCTCCGATGCTTAAGTCAGAGAGAGAATAGGGAGAGTGAATATATGCTGAAAATATGTGTAAAAGCGTACCTGAATAATGAATGATGGTGACCTATTTATAGTGGTAGGTAGCGTGGTTCAAGTATGATTCATCTCCGTATTTCCAGGCGTGATTATAGGGATAGGTGTTGGAACATAAATAGGTCTCTAAACTTACCTTGTTCGAAGTGTTATCAAAGGAAGGACTCCTTCTTGGTCTAGGGTTCCTTGGAAAGACAGTAGTTGGGTAGAGTTAGGAGACTCTCCGGATGAGGACTGGTGGAACATGACCATGGCTCGTTTGATGTCGGCCAAGTAACTATCCCGACCACTGTATCCCGAGGAGTATCGATGTCACGCTTGGCCGATTTGGGGGGACGGGTCCTCGAGCATTGGGGAATGTCTCGAGGACATAAACGCCCGAGGACCTAGAGTTCCAGAAATGTAAAACGAGGGAACTTGGAAGTCCTCGTGCTCGAGGTGATACATGATCGACCACATCATTGGCCCCCTGCATCTGGACCTAAGGGTTCGAGTGCTTAGGTGTGGATGCATATGAGCTCGATCTATCAGCCGTGGAGGGCGTGGAAGCTCGAGCTCGCGATATAAAGATCTCTGACAATGGTAATTAATGCGTCGGCGGACAGTGGTGGTTGGATCCCTGACACGTGGCGAAATCTGACGGTTCTGGAGGCGACTCTTGGACTCCCGTTTCACCCCCTATAAATATGGGTTTCACTTTTTCATTTTTCACTTTTCAAACTGCTGTAAAAGTTCTCCACGAGGTCGAGCTCGAGCAAGATCCTTGGTCTTTCTTTTGGTCTTCTAGTCATTTAAGGTAAGTCTTCGAGCTCTAAGTAATTTATTAAGTTATCCTCGAGGGATGTCAGGTGGTGAGGGTAATAGGGGTTCTGGGAGTTCGAGTAGTAGTGAGGACCTAGGAACGTCGATGATCCCCGTAGCCGTCCCTCTAGATGCACGACCTAGGTATCAGGGTAATGTCGAGTTCAAAGCTCCCGACGACCCTTGTAGATTTAAAGAGCATCTGGCCCTAGGAGCTGCTCGAGAATATGGACTGATGCCTGAGTGCGATGTGAGGTCACCTTCGTTCGAGGATAGGATGGCTCAGGCTCGGGATAACGAGTTTGTCATTTTTAGGGATAGCCTAAAGGCCGGGTTCAGGTGGCCGTTGCACCCCTTTTTTCTGAGTTTCTTAGTCGAGCACTCCATGTGCCCCGGGCAATTGGTGCCCAACGCATGGAGGATGCTCGTTTACTTCTTTATAGCCTGTAGGTACTTGGGGATCGAGCCATACCTCGACCTCTGTCGAATGGTGTTCGAGCTTAAGCAGCTCCCCCAGTTTACCTGCTTCGCTTACTTATCGACTCGAGGAGGTTTTAGGGTCCCGAGTATGCCGAGCTCATTGAAGGGTTGGAAAGAGAGGTGGTTTTATGTAGTAGCTCAGGGTCCAGACTTTCCCTTTTGGTCGAGGTGGGGTGTTCCCGATGTTGCCAAATTTTGTGAGGGTCAGGCATATTTTGAGTCGTTAGAGCGGGATAGGCAGATGCTCGAGGATCTTGAACCTCTAGTGCCCGATATGAAGGAAATCATCGGGGATGAAATTCTAGATCTTGCCGATGTTAGAGGCTTCGAGGGTAGGCTTTGTTTCTTTGTTTCAATTTTGTCCTCGTGCTATATATATGCTCGAGCTAATGAGATGTTCTTATTTTTTAACGCAGGCATGTCTTTCGATCCCTCGGCCGTCAGGAGGTTTGTAAACGCCAAGGCAAAGGCTCCTCAGCCTCAAGCAAAAGCCCCGAGCAAGGGCAAGAAGAGACCTCGAGTCTCGAGAAGGGAAGAAACGCCACGAGGTCCTGGCGAGACTTCACAAGCCAAGCGTCCCGAGCCCAGCCCTAGGCCCGACCGTTCTCAATTCTTGAGGGAGCTCCCTCCTCGACGAACCCCCGAGGTCGTAGACCTCGAGGACGATTGCATTCCGCCCGTCTCCTCTGTTATGGAGGACTATGAGAGGTGCCACCTTGTGCCGAGCATTGTGGCAAAGTACCGGGGAGACGTTGGGTTCGATGATGGGATGAAAGCCCTCGAGCTCCTGACACTGAAGGTAAAGCTTGTTTCCAGCTTATTTTTCAAGTATTTTTCTCGACGTCCTCATCATTTTCTTTTCTCTATTACAGACCCTGAGTGTTGCTCGAGGCCTCTCGCTTCAGGGGATGGACGAGTCCCATAAGATGGCTGGTCTTGTGGAAGCCGTCGAGTTAAGGGACAAGAAGCTGGCCGACCTGAGGACCGAGCGCGATGTCCTTCTGAAGGAGAGAGAGGAAGGTCGAGCCGAGCTGCAGAGAGCTCGAGATGAAATTGGCTCGGTCAAGGATGAGGCTGAGGAGGCCAAGTTGGAGCTCGATCGTGTTCGCAAGCAGCACGAAGCAGAGTTGTCCGAGGTCAAGGCCCGAGCTTGGGAAGAGTTCAAGACCTCCGAGGACTGCGACAAGCTGAAGGGGGAGTATGCGTCGGGGGCGTACCTCCATGCATTCAAAGAGGCCCGGGCTTATCTTCGAGTGAACTTACCCAACGTCCAGCCCGACGATCTGAAGGCCGTGCCCGGGATTGCAGATACTCTCGAACTGTCAGAGACCGAGGATGTCACCCGGAAGGCGATGACGCCGAGGATGACGCCGATGATGATGATGATGTCGAGGTTGATGTCGAGGCTTCTGCCCCTGATGACTTAGATTAGGAATGCTCGAGCATGATGTTTTTTGAATGTAAATTTCAATCTTTTGGTACAAGTAAATTTCCCGAGCAATGTAGCTTTGTTTTTCATATTTCTCGATCATTTAATTTCCTGTTCATCAACAACGTGCTCAATTAAAAGACGAGCTAACGATGTACAAGTATGGGGTCTAATCTCGACGATTGCTCCTTGAATAAACTTGAACTTGATCTCGACGAGTGCTCATAAATAAAATTGAACTTGACCTCGACGATTGCTCCTTGAATAAAATTGAACTTGATCTCGACGAGTGCTCATAAATAAAATTGAACTTGACCTCGACGATTGCTCCTTGAGTAGGATTGAACTTGATCTCGACGAGTGCTCATAAATAAAATTGAACTTGACCTCGACGATTGCTCCTTGAGTAGGATTGGTCCTTAGCTCGATGATAGTTTATGGAATAAAATTGATCCTAAGCTCGAGGATATTTAACAATTGCTTTAGAGCTCCATGTGTTTATTCCGACGACGGACCTCATAATGAGAGTAAGTCCGAGCTCGAAGGTAGCACACGAGTGTTGAGCTCGATGATATCTTATGTAACAAATGAGTTGCTTAAATAATTGAATCCTGATCTCGAGGATAGCAGCCTTTATGAACCTTTTCTGGGCTCGAGGATGGCTCTTATGATCCTGAGCCTGACGATGGCTCACGTTATTATTAAGTCGTGAGCTTGATGACAGCTTACTAAAGTGTTGAGCTTGACGATTCGGAACATGTGCGTGCAGTCTCGAGCTCGAGGACCATTCGGCTAATTTTGTTCAATTCTTATTTTGGGAATGGTCGAGCTCGAGGTGTCATGAGCTTGATGATAGCTTACTAAACCAATTGGTTCCAGAGATCAAGTGTTGAGCTCGACGATTCGGGAAATGTGGGTGCAGTCTCGAGCTCGAGGACTATTCAACTTATTTTGTTCAATTCTTATTTTGGGAATGGTCGAGCTCGAGGTGTCATGAGCTTGATGATAGCTTACTAAACCAATTGGTTCCAGAGATCAAGTGTTGAGCTCGACGATTCGGGAAATGTGGGTGCAGTCTCGAGCTCGAGGACTATTCAACTTATTTTGTTCAATTCTTATTTTGGGAATGGTCGAGCTCGAGGTATATTTTTAAGGGGGCCCGCTAGTTGCGGGACTTCGTGGAGAGCATGCCCGTAGCATGTCTCGAGGTATGCCCATGACTTGTTCGAGGTGATTGCTCGTATTATGTCATGGGGGCCCGCTAGTTGCGGGACTTCGTGAAGAGCATGCCCGTAGCATGTCTCGAGGTATGCCCATGACCCGTTCGAGGTGATTGCTCGTATTATGTCATGGGGGCCCGCTAGTTGCGGGACTTCGTGGAGAGCATGCCCGTAGCATGTCTCGAGGGTGCCTGCGCGGGGCATTTGCCATAGTTACTTGTCATAAACTTTGCTCATGTTCTAGAACAGGAAAGGGCTCATAGGCCTTGATGGATTATTGAAAGTAACATGCGGGGCGTACGAGCCCGATGAGAAATCTAACTAAGCAAATTAAGGGGAAGTGCGTAGGGCGTGCAAGCCAAAAATTAAAAGTAAACTAATATTAATGATAGAATGGGTAAGGTCATGACTTTTACTTGTGATAGACCTTGAGGTTGTCAGCATTCCAGGGTCTCGGGAGTGGTCTTTCCGACATATCTCTCAAGTTGTATGCTCCACCCTGAACTTGTCGAATGACTCCATACGGCCCTTCCCATGTTGGTCCGAGCTTGCCGGGGGCATGGCCGGCGGCTTCGGCCTTTCTGAGTACAAGGTCTCCAGTCCTGAATCTTCGGGGTCTGACTTTGCTGTTGAAGTACTTGGCCGTTCTATTTTGGTAGGAGGCCACCCGCAGCGCAGCTTGTGTTCGCACTTCTTCCAATAGGTCAAGATGTTCAGTGGTATGTTCCCCGGCCTCATCTTCCATACGCCTCAATGATGGTATGTTAACTTCAATGGGCAAAGTAGCCTCTACCCCGAAGGCTAGCATGAACGGGGTTTCTCCTGTGGTTGTCTTGTGTGAAGTTCTGTAAGTCCACAGCATAGAAGGTAGTTCGTCGGGCCAGCTGCCCTGGCCCCCTTTAATCCTCGTACGGAGGTCTTGCAAAATAATCCTGTTCGTGACTTCGGCCAAGCCATTGCTCTGAGGGTGTGCGACAGATGTTAGACGATGGTTTATCCCAAGGTTGGAGCAGAAATTCTTGAACGGTGCATTATCAAATTGTCTTCCATTATCGGTTATGAGGACTTTGGGTATCCCGAATCTACATATGATGGACTTCCAGATGAATGCTCTTAACTTGGGTTCTGAAATTGTTGCCAGGGGTTCTGCTTCTGCCCACTTTGTGAAGTATTCCACAGCCACGGCCACGAACTTCAGCTGTCCTCTTGCCATAGGGAACGGCCCGAGGATGTCTACCCCCCATTGTTCGAAAGGGGTCGAACAATGTATGGGTGTGAGCTCTTCCGCAGGGGCATGAATGATGTTACCAAACCTCTGACACTTATCACATTTCCTTACATATTCTGAGGCGTCCTTCTTCATGGTCGGCCAGTAGTATCCATACCTTACGAGTTTGAAGGCTAGAGCTCTAGCTCCCTGATGATTTCCACATATTCCTTCGTGGACTTCTGTTAGAGCATGTGCAGACTCGGAGGGTTTGAGGCACCTGAGGTAAGGAAGCGTAAAGCTTCTGCGAAAGAGGACTCCCTGGATTATGCAGTACCTCGGGGCCCTGGATCGGATGCTCCTAGCTTCTTTAGGATCATTGGGGAGGTTTCCGTTAGTAATGAACTCAACTATGGGGTCCATCCACGATGGCTCATTATCGATGTCCATGACTGCTAGTTTTTGGCTGATGCTAGGTTCCGTTACTGTTCTGATGTGGACTGTCCTGTCAAGACCATCCACTCCCATGAACACAAGTCTGGACAAAGCATCCGCCTTTCCGTTATCAGCCCGGGCAATCTTCAAAATCTGACAACCCTTAAATCTTCTCCGCATATCATGCACCTTCAAACAGTACATGCTCATCTTTTCGTCCTTCCTCTCGAAGGTTCCTTCGATTTGTCCTACCACGAGTTGTAAATCGCTAAATAGCTTGACGTGCTCGATTCCCAAGCTGCTCGCAAGTTCAAGAGCAATGACCACGGCCTCGTATTCTGCTTCATTGTTGGTAGCCTCAAATTCGAACCTCAGAGCACATTGAATTTCGGTTAATTTGTCGGGACTACTGATGATGACACCCGCACCCGAGCCCGAGGAATTAGATGCTCCATCAACGAATATCTCCCATACATCTCTGATTGTGGTCGGGTTATCCTCTGGCCCCCGAGGCCTAGGAGTGAGTTCCGCGATGAAATCTGCTAGGACTTGTCCTTTGATTGAGGGCCGGGGTTTGAACTCTATGTCAAACTCACTGAGCTCTATTGCCCATTTCAGCAGTCTCCCTGAAACGTCCGGCTTTTGGAGTATTTGTTTGAGTGGTTGATCTGTGAGCACAATAATGGGGTGCGCCTGAAAATACTGACGTAGCTTTCGAGCTGCTACAATTAGTGCCAGGGCAAGCTGTTCAGCCAGTGTGTACCTTGTCTCCGCGTCCAGCAATACTTTGCTTACATAGTAGATAGGTTGTTGACCCCTTTTCACCTCTTTCACCAGTACCCCACTGACTGCATTCTGGGATACGGCCATGTATAAGTACAACGTGTCCCCAGGTTCGGGTCTCGTGAGTACCGGGGGTGTGGCC
>CM032641.1:24594471-24655193 GCA_019097785.1 Fraxinus excelsior
AATTTCAGTTATATTAATAACAATTATTCTTGTAACTAAAAATTTAATATAGATGTTTATCTATTTTCTTTGTAGTAGAAATATTATGTCAAATAAAAGTGATCTATCACACCGTTTCTTTCAAGAAATAACACTTTCATTGGACCATAATGTTCGTTTGGTAGGTTTTTAAATGATCTTTTTGTTAACATTTACTTATTATTAATGAAATTGTATATAAAGTAAACAACATTTTTATGAGATTTTTTTTTATAGTCGCTTCCTAGATCTTTTGTATGTCGCAAAATACGTTTGATTGGTTATGATGGAATTATTTGCAACATGCAATTGGAAAGGGTTGATGATAACATGTATTTTGCTGCTGGATGACCCCAATTCTTTGACCACCATAATTTACAAAGTGGTTATGTTATCGTCTTTGAATATTACGAAAATTCTACTTTCGATGTTTTGATATTTGAGAATTTAGGCGTAGAAGTGACTTGTGAGTGTGATACATTTGAGGTATTTATAAATTTGTGAGTTTATTTTGTAGTATGTACCCGGGGCTTTCGCTCGATTGTATCTACCAAAATTTATCCAGAACGTTCAAATCCATAATCGTTCACATCACAATTAGCCAGTGTGAACAAATCTAAGAACAAAAGGTTAGGTACGATGTTTCACCATAGGTTGAACATGCTACGTTAGAGAGGAACAACTTCGGACTGTTTGTTATAAGACTAAAAGAGTTTGTTATAAACTTTGATGTTATTCTGAAAATTCAAGATCATACTGTTTTTAAACTGTAAGGATATATTCGTACTGTTTCTGGATTTATTAATAATTTTCTGCGCTGCTGACTGTTAGAACGTGAGTATTTTCTTGAGATTTTTGAATATCCCTACAATATATAAAAGATGAAAGTTAATTTCACTGTTTATTGCGCGTCATGTCGTCGTCATGATGATGTCATCGTCCACTAAACATAGGTGTTCAAAGGATAAGTAGATCGAACTTTTCCCGTCGATTAAGAAATTAATCATATTATAAGTATGTTCAAAAAGTTTTAAAACAGATTTTGTGCAACAAATTCCTGTAGTGTTGAATAAAAATGTTTTTGTTGTTTTTTTTCGTTCTTGTTGTTGTTGCTGCTGCTGATGCTTCCATTGTAAATTCTTGTGTGCTTAGCTGTGTGTTATCTTCTGGTTGCGTTGTTTTTATACTATATTAGGAATGGATGCTTTTAATTTGTGATATGAGAGGTGGTTCAAATTGATCATCGGCGTGAGAACTTGATTCTCATGAAACCATAGTAAATTTGGTCATGCTTTGATCACGGGACATATCTTTTTATTTTACATATAGACAATATCATATTAAATTGTAAATTTGTGGGATACGTTAAGTATTATTTTCGCAGTATGCTCCCCAATTGATGTGGTATCTCATTCATTCACAACACTATAAATTCAAAACCTATATAGTTTTTTCTCCATTTTAGCAAATTATTTTTCATGTATCTTGAAGGGGAAATGATAGAACAAACGTATGAGAAATTTTGATACAGTCAAAAGGTACTTTCTCTATGTCCGTTACTCAATAAGTGGTATAGACAATAGAATGAACGATATTTTGATACTATATTATTTTAACAAAGTCATTGATAATACCTACTACTATGCAGATGGAATGACAAATTACTACAGTAAGATTATCATAGTTAATGTTATCGAAGATTTTATCAACACCAGTGCAACAAACTCCATTTGTACTTTAAATTGTTCGGTAAGATCAATTATTCTACTCAATAACAGTAATGTGTTTTTTTCAAACCATTTGTCCTTATATCACAGCTTAATGTGTGGTAATTACTTTTGAAAGACCTTTTTTTAAACATTTGTTTTGCTACAATTGCTGTTTTGTACACCTGATTCAATAAAGTTCTCTTTAATTTCAATTTTTTGTCATCCGTATCTTTCTCTACTTAAATGTATAAATAATTATTCTCACTGTCTGTTATTCATAATTTCAGTTTCTAATTTTCTCTATGTTTGAATTAAGCAAGTCATATTATAAGTATGTTCCAAAAGTTTTAGAATAGATTGTGTGCGACAAATTTCTGTAGTTTGGAAAAACATTGTACCTGAAAAGAAAATTAAATATGCATTTCTTATTTCGAATGGTGTGTGGTTTATGATGTAGCTCACCCAATATAAAAGTTTGCCCGAAAATATTATAACTAATATATACGTGTCTTCAAATAGATAATTATTATAGCTACATTTCTTACAAAATTATAACGGTTATCGTGTAATGCACGATCCACACTAGTAACAAAACAAGTAAGAAAAAATCCATGGTGGCCGGAGATTCATTCGTTGGATCACAAACCATCTTGGGCTCGCTGTCTGCATCATCAACGTCTCCATTTTTGTCTTGCTCGAGGACTCCATCCACCTCCTTACCAACGTAAGAAAACTCAAACACAACGATTGTGCTTATAAACTCACATTACAAGTCATCTAAAAGAGATATGATACTGAGAACTAGTCGTTACAAACCACCAAAAAAAAAAAATGAGGAACTCTTCATAATTTGTTTGTTTAAAAGCTAACTATAAGTTCTATGTGCAGTGGCTCAAGAAGCATAGAAAAACATCCCTCTATGATGCTGTGGGCAGGCTTAAATCCGGTAATTAATCTGAATACCATTATATATATATATATCCTAAGATGAATGATGGACTTTAAATTTATTGGGAACAAAACTTAGTTTGTTGATCTCTTGATTTAAGATTTGAGTTTGTTACTGGGAACATGATCGTTACCAGAATATTTCTCGAGTAAGTGGTAAAACTTTTCTCTCTGTTATCTGGGATGATTTCGAGCTTTATGGTGCAATTAAGAAGTGATTTGCTTGTCGATTGATTCTCGAGCATTCTTCAGGATGACAATTCAATTTCTTTGCAGTTACATTACTCTTCCACTCTATGCATTAATCATTGCGCGTGCACGTTTCTATTTTTGGTGGATAAATGTGATTGTCACAATTCTTCCCAATTTGTGTATAAATTATAGTTCATTAATATTGCACCACCAATTGTGCTAAGTGATAAAGTTTTGATCCACCATACATTTTATTCTTTCTGATTAATATGCCTTGTTTTCAAAGCATAACTTTATTCTTAATAGTCCAAGCTAGATAACTTAGGTGATGTGGGTCGGAACGAATTCAGTATTTACATATTATACGTGTTTAGTACGTTAAACTAACGTTCACTGTATAACTTTAATCTTAGCTAAATAACTAGGGTGATGTGGGTCGAAACAAATTCAGCATATCACATCACGTATGTTTAATATATTAAACTGAATAGTACTAGACATAATAAAACAAGAAAGATGTGGCATTGTGTGTACCAAATTTAAAACTAACGTTAGGGTATTGGAAATGTTGTATTAAGTATATTACCTTCGATGGTGCATTCAACAACATTAAGGCCACTAAAGTAATGGCAATGCCACAAATTAATCCAAACTTTGGGGGCCCGCAATTCTCAAGCATGGTGAGAATATTTGCCGAAAGGTCAGAATTAGAGGCTTCTAGTGGGAAGAGGCCTGGAATTTCCATCGTGCGCCCACGAAATCCAGTCCTATATAAGGTTTCAACTGTCACTTGCTTTGTCAAATAGAGTTGAAGAGCCTAAATCCTAAGAAAAATGGCCAGTCTTGTCCCAATTTCCATTTTTCAGTTATTACTGTTGCTCTTACAGTTGTATTCTGGTATATTTTCTATGTCACTAATTTATTTCACTTATTCACCTTTGGTCAAATTACAAATATTCAATCTTTTTTCTTGTAAACGTATATTAAACTGTTAGATAGCCTTGTAGCATGTGCGTTTTTTGATCATCAAGTGAGCCCCTTGTTACCGAGCACCTTCAATTCGATATTATTGTTTGAATGCTAGAATACGTACGATTTTGATTCAATCTAACCTACGAAACATCCCAAAGCGTCATGTATTTATGTATCTATCTTGCGAAATTCATTTTTTCGTGTAAAGCCTTCTTCAGAACGTGTATGGACACATAGTTTTCTTGAGAAACCCGAGTACTGATACTAATATGTTCTTGTGAAGGTAAAAGCGATCTGCAGTTGAATTATTACTCAGAGAGTTGCCCAAGAGCTGAAGAAATCATCAAAGAACAAGTCACCGGCTTATACAATAAGCATGGAAATACAGCCGTTTCATGGATCAGAAATCTCTTTCACGATTGTGTTGTTAAGGTAATAATATATTCTCAATCGAACATGTTAATTTTGGTCTACCCATCTGTTTTCAAACAAGTTCGACTGACATAATTTGCATGACGATTCATTGTAGTCATGTGATGCATCATTATTGTTGGACACTGTAAATGACATGAAATCAGAGAAGACATCATCAAGAAGTTTTGGAATGAGGAATTTTAAGTACATAAACACTATCAAAGATGCCCTTGAGAAGGAATGTCCCATGGAAGTTTCTTGTGCTGATATTGTGGCCCTTTCAGCAAGAGACGGTGTCATCTTGGTATACATTTATTTTACTTGTATGTTTAAATTTTTTGACTAGCTCTAAGACCATTGATTTCCAGTGACAAAAAAACAGCGAAAATAGCCCCGAACTCCATTTTCATATGATGGGTTTTGGCCTGATTTTGTGACATCTCGTGTTGTAGTTAGGTGGGCCACGTATCGAGATGAAGACAGGTCGAAAGGACAGCAAGGAAAGTCATGTAGCAGAAGTCGAAGATTTCATCCCCAACCACAATGACAGCATCCCATCAGTTCTTTCGAGATTTCAATCAATTGGCATTGATACTGAAGGAACAGTAGCTCTTCTAGGTACGGTGCCCTTGACCTCTTGAATTCTCAGACGTGTATATCGTGCATATATCATACACGTGTATTTATTAATAGGACGAGTACTCAATGCAAGAAATTTTCCACAAATGTAGCCGACAGTGGACAAGATCATAGCATGAACATTTTCCTAGTTTATATACGTGCACGTATCATATATGTGTAACCTTATTTATTTTTGTTCAGGTGCTCACTCCGTAGGACGAGTTCATTGCACGAACATTGTTCACAGAATCTCCCCAACTGTGTATCCAACCTTAGACCCCGCGTATGCAAACTACCTCAAAGGCCGGTGCCCTTCCCCAGAACCCAACCCGAAAGCAGTCGAATACGCAAGAAACGACCGCATTACGCCTATGCTGCTTGATAATATGTACTACAAGAATATTTTGAGTCAGAAAGGACTGTTGCTAGTTGATCAACAGCTAGTTTCTGATCCTGATACATATCCTTTTGTGGAGAAGATGGCTGCTGACAATGCTTATTTTCATGAACAATTCTCCAAGGCTCTACTCATTTTATCAGAAAATAATCCACTTACAGAAGAGCAAGGAGAGATCAGAAGGGATTGTCGATACGTGAATAGAAATTGAACAATGAAAATTACTTGTTATTACCGCTATTGAGAAAAGGTTACAGGTTCTAATTTATATTTTCTGACACGAATGTGCACGTATTAAACTTTTGATGAACAAATAAATCGCGTGGAATCTAATCAACACAACATTTCAACCGTCACAAAATCCGGAAGTGACAGTTCAAAATTTTCCTAAACAAAAAATTAAAATCCTTCAAAGTTACGAAATTTTCCTTGGCCTCAAATAAAGGAAAGTGCCTAACATCACTAAGGTCCTGTTTGTGATTGATTTTGAAGTCCAATAAAAAAATTGTTCTAAATATTTGGTAAACTTAGGGAAAACTGATTTTAGAATTGTTTTTAACTTCTTCAATATCTGTAGTTAAAATATCAAATTTAACCCTAAATAAAATAATATATTTTCTACTATATGGACTACACTTTTTTTTTCTTTCTAATTTTATAAATTTTGAGATTTAATAGATACTATTTTTTTCTTTTAAAATAATATATTGTATTAGACAAAATATTAATTAGCCCCTATTTGTTTAGCTCAAACTCAAAAATTTAGTAGATTTTGATAAAAATTGATAAAATATCTTCTTCTTTTTTTTCGAAAATTTGATAAAATTTGTAGATCTCTTAAAATGTGTGATTGAAAATAAATTTGAGAAAAAAATATTTTTTTAAAAATGAAATCAAATAGGTAATTATAATATATGTTATGAAAAAAAAAATAAGTTCTACAATACTACAATCGATTAATATATATAAGGACATAAATATAATGAATGATCATTTTAATAAATTATACAAACATAATAATAAATTAATTTCGTTTTACATTCATATTTCATAGAGTCGTAAGAAGTTAAAAAATACTGCAATTATTAAAGGGTAATTTACAAAAATGGCTAATTACATGCTTGTCAATTGATAAAAATGTATAATTTTGATAACTCTTACAAAAATGGTCAAATTTGGTACTAAATTGTCTATTATACCCTTAATGAAAAATGAAACATTTTTTTTTTCAATTTGTCATAAATTTCGAGAAGAACAAATAACTTCCATAAGAAACTATATTAATGTTAGCTAATACCTAATGGATTCATTTGTTTTTATTAACTATTAGGTATTGACCAAGAATTTTGGGGGAAAATGAAGATGAAGTAGAAGTCACTAACACTAAAAATAATAATTATATGCTTCTAATTCATAAGAAAATTATATAATTTCATTTCGAAAAATTTAATCTTATCCAAATTTCCAGTTGATTAAGCTTTCCACAATTGTCGGTATAATGCAATTTTTCTTTGAAAACTTGTTTTTGTTGATAAATTGTGTTTAATAATTGTTATTCTTGATATTTCATGACATTCTCGACATTTTAAAAGTTATTATCGATATTTGGACACTGTTTATCTTGACACTTAACACTTCATTTGTTCAGAAACGAGATTTCGTTATGGACATGAGAGTTCTCTATCTTTCATAATATTCTTGACATTTTAAGTGTATTTTTCGGTATTTTATAAATGTTTTATTTACGCATTTATGGGGAGAAGTAAGCATTTAATGCATGATTGACACGGTACTTTTAAAATAAGTAGTATATGTTATGTGTCGACTTGTTACTGGTCAATACAATTTTTAATTGTATAAATAATTGTCTTCATTGTGGAATTTAAAATTGTTAATGAATCGTGAAGAAATTTTAGACATTTTTGTAAATGGCTATGTAAAAGTGGACATTTTTTACAATTTCCTTAGTATTAAATTAGAAGTACAGTCTCGTCTCAATTAGTCTATATTTGTTGGGATTAAAATCATATATTTTTTTCAATAAATTTTGATAAAAATTGATGAAATGTATAATTAAAAAATCGTGAGTATTATAATTAAAATTAAGAATCGTGTACAGGTTGGCCCTCTACAAGTATTATAATCCTGTTGAAAGGTACTTTTGTCATAGGATTCTAGGTTTCTAGCTAGCAGCTGCTATGAATTTGTCACGCTGTGTCTTTGCCGACTAATTTATTTATTTATTTTTCTATTTTATTGATTGGCTTTTCCGAGAAATAATTGAAAAGTCTAAGGTGAACCTATTCCCTTAAGTTTCAACTGATTAAAGGCCTTTTCTGAAAATTGTGTTTTAAGAATGGGATGGGTGGTTTTGTCTTGATGCTTCTTTGGATTTTTATGTTCAAGCATTGACCAAATAGTGATCGACATATTTTACGTTCGTGGTCCCAAAATTTTATGTTTTCTTAAAAGGGTGGAGGACGACTGGGGGCATATTTTAACTTGCTAGCCATATATATATATATATATATATATATATATATATATATATATATATTTTAACGCTAAATACCAATTCTTGAACTTCGATCAATATCGTGAGAATTACAATCAATACAAGGTGAATCGATAATTTTTTTCATTTTCAAAAAAGCTCATCCCTCATATTTAATTATTAATTAAACAGATTATGGACATGTCTATGTTGGATTAAAATCAAATTTTAATCTAAATTAGAGTCAAACAATCAATATTAACTACATCTTTCATAGGTCCCACGGCTAGTGATGGCAAACCCGCCCCGACGATACCCCGCTCCAAATGGGGGGAAAAAAATCCGTCTCGTGAAGAATAAAAAAAAATAATTAACTACAAATTAAAAAAAAATAGTTTAACTGAATTTTTTTAAAAAAAATTAAAAATAAACGGGGTAGGAAATGGGGCAAGCTCGCGCCCCGCCCCGTCTAAGATGGGGCGAGGCACGGGGCGGGACGGGACGGGGTGTGGGAGTGGCAGAGCGTGGCGGGGTTGTCATCTCTAACCACAGTTTTTCAACCACACATTTCAAAAACTTATATCACAATTTACTAAAAATTTAATTTTAATCCCCACCAAATATTTCACTTGGGATTTTCTTTAAATTATAATGAACATGTTTGTCTCAAATTAAAATTAGAATCTATTTGTTAATGATATATTTCTTTCGTATCATGAGAAAAAATGTCTGTGTTAAAATAATTTTTCATTAAATGAATGAAATTGTTTAGTCAAAAATAAAAGTTTAATTGATTCAAACATCCACAATAATCAAGATTTGGAACATTATCTTATTAAATTATTTAAGAGTACTTAATTATGGTAAATAAAACTTCAAGAAAGTATCTTGAGACACAAAATGAAAATAATATTATTACATTAATGTCTTAAAGTTAGGGTTTCATCAATGAAAATCTAACTATAAAAAAACAAACTGCATACGTCAGAACACACGAATTCATGGCAGAAGCAAAGTTTCCCATGAAAATCTAGATATATTTATGACACCGAAAATTATTACCGTTAGAATTAACACGTGTCACGCACAATGTTTTCTTCTCTCTCCGGTTTCTCATCTCCGGTTTTTTTGTGCAATCAGACAGATCTTATTTGATATTTATGTTACACATCGATACATGAACAGCTTAAAAAAAATATATAAAACACACTTTTCCATTCAACGCATTCTCCAGACACGATGTAAGACAAGATGTCAGGAAATTACACTTGGCATAATTCATTTTCGTATGTTTCTTTATATTGCTTCTTAATTCCCCGGATTTCTTCTCTAACACTATCTTTCTCTCTCCCATTTCTTTTCTCTCTGTCTCTCTTTGTATTTGTTTTGCAGATCTTTTGGTTAGTTATGCATTAGATACAAAAAGAGTTCATTTTTCTCTGATGGTTTGTTCTGTATGTTAAGCAATCATGTCATTTTCCGGCAGGTTTTTCTCAAGAATTTTGGTGAATGCTTTTCTGTTTTTGATTTTAACTGGTGGCGTTTTCTCTGCGACTGAATTTGATTTTGGAACGCTAACACTGACGAGCTTGAAGATACTCGGGGACGCCCACTGGAACAATGGGAGTGTGCGGCTTACGCGTGATCTGGCCGTTCCGAATTCCGGTGCTGGTAGGATTCTTTACTCCAAACCCATCAGGTTCCGGCAGCCAGGGACAGAGAATCTGGCGAGCTTCTCTACATTCTTCTCATTCTCAGTGATGAATTTGAATCCGTCCTCCATTGGCGGCGGTTTGGCTTTTGTGATTTCGCCGGACGACCAGACTGTAGGTGACGCTGGTGGGTTTTTGGGTGTCATGGACTCGAAGGGGGTCCGAAACGGCGTCGTAGCGGTGGAGTTTGATACCTTAATGGACGTTGAATTCGAGGATATTAACGGGAATCACGTGGGGTTGGATCTTAACTCAATGGTTTCAAACCCCGTGGGTGATTTAGAGACCATCGGCGTTGATCTCAAGAGCGGTGACCTGGTCAACTCGTGGGTCGACTACTCCGGGTCCACTCGGGTAATCAAAGTCTACGTATCGTACTCTAATCTGAAGCCCAAAGAGCCCATTATCTCAGCCCCTCTTGATCTCAACGAGTACGTAGGTGATGATTTCATGTTTGTTGGGTTCTCCGGATCTACTCAGGGTAGCACAGAGATTCACAGCATTGAATGGTGGAGTTTCAGTTCGTCCTTCGAAGAAAATCCCAATTCCAATTCGGTGGTGGCGCCGGAGACACCACCTCCGCCGCCAACCTCTACTCTAATAAACCCATCGGCGAACACAGCGAACCCGCCGCCACCTGCTTTAGCACCTGCTGCTAATAGTACGACGTCGAATGAGAGCAAAACTAGCGGGAAGTGTCACTCGCAGTTGTGCAAAGAAGGTCCTGGGGCTGTTGTTGGGGTGGTAACCGCCGGCGCATTTTTTCTGGCATTTTGCACTTTGATAGTAATTTGGGCATACAACAAAAAATTCAAGCGGGTCAAAAAATCTGACACTTTGGCTTCCGATGTGATCAAAATGCCCAAAGAATTTAGCTACAAGGAGCTAAAATTTGCCACAAAAGCGTTCGGTTCAACCCAAATTATCGGTTATGGTGCATTTGGGACGGTTTATAAGGGGATATTGCCGGCCACCGGTGATATAGTGGCGGTGAAGAGGTGTAGTCATAACGGACAGGGGAAGACGGAGTTTTTATCCGAATTGTCCATAATTGGATCTCTTAGGCACAGAAATCTTGTTAGGCTACAAGGTTGGTGCCATGAGAAAGGCGAAATTTTGTTAGTTTATGATTTGATGCCTAATGGAAGTCTTGACAAGGCATTATTCGAGTCGAGGATGATCTTGTCATGGCCTCATCGGAGGAAAATTTTGATCGGGGTGGCATCCGCCTTGGCTTATTTGCATCAAGAATGTGAAAATCAAGTGATTCATAGAGATATTAAGACTAGTAACATTATGTTGGATGAAGGGTTCAATGCAAGATTAGGTGATTTCGGATTGGCAAGGCAAACTGAGCATGACAAATCCCCTGATGCAACGGTGGCTGCTGGAACAATGGGCTACCTGGCGCCCGAGTATTTGCTAACCGGAAGGGCGACCGAGAAAACCGACGTTTTCGGCTATGGCGCGGTGGTGCTAGAGGTGGCGAGTGGGCGAAGGCCAATAGAAAAAGAGGCTACTGGTGTTGGGAAAGTTGGTGTGAGTAGTAATTTGGTGGAATGGGTGTGGAGTTTGCATAGAGATGGGCGGCTGTTGGTGGCCGTCGATCAACGGCTGGGGAAAGATTTCGGCGAGGCTGACATGACACGGGTGTTGTTGGTCGGGTTGGCATGTACCCATCCTGATCCGATGGCTAGGCCTTCAATGAGGGGGGTGGTCCAAATGCTAGTAGGAGAGGGTGAAGTTCCAATTGTCCCAAGAACAAAGCCAACTATGACTTTTAGCACATCACATCTTCTAATGACATTGCAGGACAGTGTTTCTGATTTGAATGCCATGATCACCCTCTCCACATCCTCGTCGGAAAACAGTTTCATCGGTGGCAGCAACGGTGGTTTGGACTTGGTTTGATCAATGAAAATCTAGCCGGGGGTGTCGTTTGAGATTATTCCGGCCATCTTTTTGTTAATTAATTAACTTTTTTTATATAATTCATTTATTTATTAAATTATGTATTTAGAATCAATAACGTTTGTGTATGTCCAAAGATGGAGTGCAATAATAGCTTTTGTCCATTCTCATCTTGTATCTGTAATGATGATGGTTCCAGCTTACTAATTCGGGAGTTGGCTAGTGAGAATATTATAGCTATTGGTTTCGATCTGAAAATTTTCGTCGAATTACTTGGAAATTCACTTAAATTGGTAAAAAGCACTTTTTTTCTATAATAGCCAAACAAGGCACCAAGGAAGGTCGGCCCAAGGCCATCCCATCCATACAAGTAGGCTGATGGGCGACATCATTTGAATAAATAGTCATAATATGACTAAAAATGTATTCCTCCTCTGTGGCAATGCCACCCAGAGTTACCAATCAAAGAAAAGTCGGGATGATCAAAGATTGCAGCCTAAGTATAATCTTGACTCCCTCGAAATCAAATTCTTCAGCCAATCAAATATCTCCAAAACGAACGATGACACAAGGGTCTAGATCGGACATTGTACCTTAACATTACTAGGACGGCATACTCCAATCTTGTGATCTATAATATGACGATCGCACTACGTGTACATAATCCTTTACCAAATTGACAAATGGCGGCCCCCTATTGGGGGGCGTCCGGGTTATGTACGAATAGAATTATTCATAATATAAAGGGGTGAATATTCAGTTAGAAGGGCCGTATTGAAAAATTTCAAATTCTAGCAAATACTTGTCTAGATTTTTAGTAATTTTTCAGCAATATAACGTAGTTATTCTATTCAATTCTTTGAAGTTAAATCAAAAAGCGTGACATCATTTCATTTTGATTTCAATAGGTTGTTATGGAAGAAACAATGAAGTTATGTACGTAATTATGTTTCTTATCGTTAAATTAAACCTTAGCATGAACACCTTTTTCTTATAGGTCGATCTCTAGTGAATTTCTAATCAAAGTACACAATAACACTCATTTTCCTTGCCAACAATTAGTTAGAAGTGGAGACAAATGAAAATGGTGGGTGTCATTTTCTTGACTTTGTGTTGATAAGGATTTTCTTTGTGGGGGCGGTGGGTGTGTGTGTGTGGTTGCTTTCTTAGAAAGAATTGCAAGTCAAAAACCGAAATTAAGAGTGTTGAGTAGAGGTTTGGTAAAGTGTAACGATAATTGACACTAGAAGAAACGCATACTTAATTGATTGACGTTTTAGTTTTTGAATTGACGCTTCTTTGGATAATGGATATAAAGGGACACTAGAAGAAACGCATACTTAATGAATGTGTAGTCCATTTATTTATTTATTTTTTTCGTACATCCATAAGGGTTCATTTGCCGTAACTTTTGAGAAGTCAATAGGAGATTTTGAATCCGTTTGATTAATTTATAATATATTAAATATCACATCAAGTAAGAATAATTTTCTGAACAATTCTAGTATTACTATAATTTAATTATTTCAATAATATCATATTTTCTATTTTTCAATTAACTAATTAGTAACTATCAATGTAGATGTAGTTCATTTCATCATCTGTGTGCTTTTATTAATGTATGAATTCCCTATTAATAATTATCAATTAATTAATATTTAATCATTTAGTTACCATCATTTCACATGTGTGCTTTTATTAATGTATGAATTTTCTATTATTAATTCTCAATTAATTAACGTTCACATCCATTTAATTAATATCAATCTTTATGCATTTCAGTGTTATTAATTGTAATAAAAGTTAATTAGAATTTCCCCGTACATTTTATTTTTCACGTCTATGTGTACTTAGGGATGGTAAAAAAGTTCGACGGCTCGGACTCGATATAACCGAGCCAAGGCCCGAGCCGGCCCGTGGCCCAACCGAGCCCACCATTTAAATTTTTTTTTTTTTTTATAGAGCTGCCTTTAAGGGCAGCTTTTCTGCAAGCTGCCTTAGCTACAAACATTTAGCTATGTGTACTAACTAACATCCAATTTTATTTAATTAAAAATTAAATAAATATTTTACTATTTTTTGTCGCGTATATATTCCATGATATTAATTCTAAATTAAATAACATTCGTGCATATTTAAATATTACCTTTACAGCATTTATAAAGCATTTCATAATAATGAACAACGCAAGTTCAACGTTGATTAGTTTTATAAAAGTGTTTTTTTTTTTGTCAGTCAGAAGAGCTTCTAAAGAAAGTCCAATATGATTTTCTCTAAAATTCCTTTGAAAGAGAGTATTTTTTTTTTAGAAATTAATTTTAAAATACTAATTAAAGTAGCTTTCTCATAAAGCAAAAAAAAAAAAAAAAACAGGAAAAAAGAAACAAAAATCCTATCAAATGGACCCTAACAAAATAAAAAGTCTTTTCTTAATTTCCTTTTTCTCTCATTGCAAAGTTGCTAGTGATAGTATAAATATAAGAATTCTTTTTCCACGTCGTGCTCGATTATTATTACATTTACTTGTAAACGTTAAATAATATTGTGTTACTAAAGAAGTCGAGATATTTACTAACGTTCTATAATTTAGCTTCGGGGATAAAAAAAGATAGCTTCAATTTTATACCATTGTAAAAAAATATTTGACCTATTCATCTTGTTATGATTCTACGTCACATTCTATACTCGAAAATAGGGTGTGGTAAAGAAGAAAAGTGGATAGAAAGAAAATGCTCTATCTTCCAAATTAAAGCGTGGTAAAAGAAAATGGGAGGAAAGGGATTTACTTTAGCTATGTCAATCTCAATTCATCAAAAGAGAGGAATATAAAGTGAGGTGAAAAGTAAATCTATCCGTTCAATGATATCTGCAAATTTAAAATTTTCTTTTGTATAAAAGAAAGAGAAAATTAGGTTGTGTATGGTTTTTAAAACTATGGTACCAATAAAATATTGATTTTTCATGTTTTCTTATATTTTCAATATTATTGGAAGTAGAATCTAAATTTTTCTTAGTCGTCCATTCCCAATATCATCGTAATTAAGCTCTTGTTCGGTAGGATTAAAATCTAAATTTTAATTTAAATCAAAGTTAACAATTAATTTTAATCAAATATTTTATAGCATCCATAATTTTTCAACCACACACCTTATCAACTTTTGTTAAAATCTACTAAAAAAATTAATTTTAATCCTCAACCAAACAGAGACTAAATCTTAAATTTATCATAGCCTCACTCGTTATTACATCCCCAAACTAAGGTCTTTCATCTTTATTAACATTAAATCCTAATAAAAAAATCCCATAAATTCATCACCCTTGTTTGATGGATATTAAAATCAAATTTTCAGTAAATTTTAATAAAAGTTAATGAAATGAATGGTTGAAAATTGAGAGTCTTATAAAATGTGTGATTAAAATTAGTTGTTGACTTTAATTTATATTAAATTCTTGATTTTAATTGTACCAAACAAGAGCCAAATTTCCTATACATCTGGTTCCTAGCCTAAACTCAAAGGAGATTCGACACAGCTCCTATAGATAAATTCGATAGCAAATCACGACATCTTCATGACGTTCTTTATTTGAAAATTTGAAAATCTTCTTTGAAATAATCAACCTATTCCTACCTTCAAACTCAACAACAATTACACGATGACAAATTAGAAAATTTTCAATGTTAATGCTAGTTCGTAGGTCCAACTCGTAGTTGTACCATGTTGGATTTCATCGATGTGGATGTGGTCCAATCACAATGAATTAATATATTTGTACAATATTGGTTGACAATGTTGTATGTGACAAAAAACTAATGATTGAAAAGATAAGTTATTTTTTCACCCATTGCAAGGAAGAGACATCCCCTTACAAGGAGGTAAAATAGCATCTGATAAGAGCATTTTTTATACGTTTATTTTGGTTCACAAACATGAATAATTGTCGATAAACATTCGGAATAGAGCTTAATTTGTGTGAATTGTGTTTGTAGGGCAACAATGAAGATTATGGTGGAAATTAGAAGAAAAGTAGAGAAAACGGGGCAAAACGAAGGAAAACAAAAGTTCAGGGACCAAAATGTAAATAATCAAAAGATGACCCGATGCCAACTCAAGAGCGGACATAAGTTTAATCATACATTGAGGAATGCATGGGATGATTGGAGGATAAGAATGAACAAAAGAGGTCAAAACAAGAGATTAATGAAGTTGGAGGACCAAAATGAAGATATGTGATAGAAGTTTGTACCATGCGGCCGCAAGGTGTAATCTTCCATGCGGCCGCAAGCAATGATGCAGGGAAAATTTTTGGAAAAAAAGTTGTTCCTTGCGGGTGCAAGGAATTGTCCTTGCGGCTGCAAGGAAGAAATTCGGCGCGAATTTTCTGGTTTCCTTATCTGACTCCAACACGTATGGTAATGATTTTAGGGCAACTATAAAAGCTAAAATACGTCCATAAACTAGGGTTATGACATTCCTAGAGAGAAAAACAACCTCTTTGAGCAAGAACGAAGGCAAGGACGAAGAATTTCACTCCAAGATCCAAGATTTCAAACTTTACATTCAAGAATTGGGTGATGTCTTCTCCTAAATATTTTCTTTGTTATTTTAATTTATTCATGCTAGGCTAGGTTTTTAATTGTACTAGGTGAACGATGAACCTCGTATTGTGAACTTTTAATTTCTATTTTGCAATTTGAAATTTAAACACGTTTGATGGATGTTGAATGATTTATATACACTTTCTTGCATCTACAATTATATGCGCAATAGTTGTATGAGTTTGGGTAATTTATTTTATGCATTCGAAAGAAGGGAAATAGATTCTACAAGGTATAAATCATCATAAGGTCCGATAGGGGATAGAAATATACCGCTATGCTTTATGTGAATCTCTAAGTGTTTACAAAACGTCGTGCATTCTTTTATATTACATTTGTCATAGAAATATAGTCAAATGGTATATTAGAATAGGTTCAATTCTACTCGAAAGAGATTATTGAATAAGTTAGAAACATTGATTCTTCAACCAATTCCTCGTGTTGTCAAATTGTGAAATAGGAGTTACAAAGTGAACTTACTTTGTGATTCGGGATCCTAGTACGCTTTTTCATACATTAATTTCATCAACCTTTTGCATTCGACATATTTTTGCATTTAGCTCATAATTTTAGTTTAATTCACGTAGTAGTCATAGTTTCATCAAAAATCACAAAAACAATCATCTTCAGTTTAATAGATTCGGTTAAGGTCAAAATAATAGAAATAACTTTCAATCAATCCTCGTGGGAACGATACTCGAAATTCTAGGATTTCCACTTTATTACTTGTCAACGAACCGTGCACTTGCGGTGATTTAAATTCGAAACATATTTTCGTGAACAGTATCATTAAGGACAAGTGTGATGTATTCCACATGAAGTCACAACTTGTTGCCTGAATGGATTGACCCCTTCCATTGATGGATCCAATAATATGGAGGGAGCCCTTGCACAGAAGAGTTGTCCCTTATGCAAAGGGCCTCGACCAAGTTCAATTCAATTTTATCAAAGGTTGCCTCTTGTCAAATGGGCTCTTCCTTATGCTAATGGCTTCAGCCAAGTTCAATTCAAACCTACTAATAGTTGCATCATCTCGAATGGGCTCTCCTTTATGCTAAGGGTCTCAACTAAATTCAATTCAACCTTATCAACGGTTGTCGCTTCCTCAAAGGGGCTCTCCCTTATTCTAAAGGCCTCGGCCAAGTTTAATTCAGTTTTATCAACAACTGCCTCTTCTCAAAGTGCCTCTCCATTATGCAAAGGGCCTCGATTGAATTGAATGCAACATGACCTAGGAATGGTTGATTGATGCCTATGACAAGAGGCCACATTCACTTGCCACACGTTTCTTCATCCAACGACTCTTATTCATCATCTTCTATTATAAAGTTCACACTTAGTGTCATTTTGAGGGTAATGCAAGTTTAGACTCTCAAACTATAACTTTGTCATATCACTGTTCTACTTGATATTCCCTAAAGTCGATCATATTTTTATATTGGAGGCTCACATTTAAAACTCTCATACACTCATATTTACATGCCTAATTGATTTGACCGTCGAAATACGTGCAACCAACTCTACCCTATTTGAAGAGGCTTGTGTGGCTAACGATTTGTTCAAATGTGCAGAAAAAAAGCTAGTTTGAACGTAAGCGGTCTTGGAATCTGTTGGCCACATTGGAGGTACTTTTTTGGGTCAACAAATTCGATAGCAAATCATGGCATCTTGATGATGTTCATTATTTAGGCCTTGTTTGAGCCTCATTATTGACCAAGAATGCATTTTTGAATAGTGATTGATAGTGTGTTTGGAGTTAAAAAATAAGAAAAAAATTTAGGTTTGCATGTAATATTATTTTATTAAAGAATGTAAAATTGAAAAAGAGAGAAAATTGTATTTTGAAAATAATGGGATCAAACTAGAGTAGGGATGATAACGGGGAGAGTATAGGATAAGGTGGTTGTTCCCACCCCCGTCCCATCGAGTATTTTTGTTATCTTGTCACATTCTCATACCCAGTTAAAGCGGGGCAGGAAGGGTTCGAGGTTGGAATGGGGTGGGTGGGGCTGGTGCGAGGGCAGATTCCTCCCATTTATCGCCCCATTTATTATTATTTTTTATTTACTTTTATATCTTTAGTTAGTAAGTACTATTACTTTTTTACTAATTTGTTAAAAATAACTTATATTCTTTTTAAAAATGATGATAAATTTATTATTTTTGTTCGATAAAAAACTTAAATTTTAAACGGACCCGTCCCGTACCCACTTCAAGTTAAAGACCCTAGCCCTATCTCTATCCCGTTTACTATCCGTCTCGACGATATTTCGGGATGGATCTCCATGAATATCGGATTGAACGATTTTTTTGTCATCCCTAAACGAGAGCTTAATAATTGGAAACTCTACATTGAAATAATCAACCTATACATACCTTCAAACTCAACAATTATTACACAAGGACAAATTAGAAAATTTCCAATGTGGATGTGGTCGAACCGCAATTTACAATCCGTAGTCTCTATCTGCTTCAATTAAATCCTCAAACAATGGTCAGGGTTCCAGTATTTTGCCTTGTGCCTTTCTCATAAATATAAAAGTTGGTCCAATAATTTCGTGTGGAAAACTATAACATGAAAAGTCGACGTGATTTGGAGGGTATTTGGTAGAAATTAAAATCAGATTAAAATTGAAAAACTAGCCGTTATTGTTGACTTTTATTAGACGAGTGAGACCTAACAACGGCCATATTTTCAATTTTAATCTGATTAGTAGCCCTACCAAACAGACTTTAAATAATAAGAAAAAAAATACAATAATACAACAATTTTAAAATGAAAAATGCTACTTGTACATCAAGAATTGTACATAATGGTGTACACCCCACTCACATGGGAGTGGGGCCCATTTGTATAAAATATTTTTTTATTCAAACGGGCCCCACCCTCATGTGAGAGGGGTGTACACCCTTATGTATACCTTGATGTACCTATAGCAAAACCGTTTTAAAATAGTATAGAATTGTAAAAGGAGAAATAAATATTTACCTTTTTGCTGACAGGAAGAATCTGCTACCAAAAGCAAACTTTAGGGAGATTTTTGAGATGTTTGAAAAATAGAGGGGAGGTCTCTATAATTATCAAAAACCTTACTTGAGATTAATTTAACCCGCTTTTTTTTTTTTTTTTTAAATATAGATCAACATAGGTCGTTGAATTCTCGCTATTACATAAATTCTACATGGAAGGATTAGCACACAACACGTCCTATAACAAATCGAGAAATGTCTCGCCAATGCCTTAAGAGTATCTTTAATAAATTTCGTCTATAATTAAAATTTAATATTTAATGTATATTGGTAGAGAAAAAAAACAATAAACTTGAGAGAGGGAAAAATAAGAGAGGAGAGAGAAACAAATGAAAATTTAAATTATGAGGAGTCAAATCGAATAGGACTAAAGTAGAAGGACCTAAAGTAAATTTTGAAACGTGACCGTGACAGAGAGTGCTCAACAGCACAAGTCCAATTTAAGGTCCTTGTCGGCTCGTTTGATGGGATTTTTGAGAAGTTAAGAAGATATTTTTAGATTTAAAAGTTATTTTTGAAGTCATTTGATTAATTTTGTGAAATTATTTCTTTTAAGCTAAAAAATTTTCGAGAGAAAGTTGATCCAACTTGATTTAGTTTCCCTTAAAAAAAAAAAAAAAAAAAAAATTATGCGGTGTATTCAATTGACACTTTTATAGACTTTTTTCAATGGGTGACTTATGTAAATTTTATAGATTTTAAGTGACTTTGATAGATTTGTTAAGAATTAATAAAAGTCTTCCATACACTTTCGTTGACTTTAATTAAAGATTTTTAATAAAAATTCATCTTGTAAATTCATTATATACCAGGAAAATGATAATCTTTCTTACTATTTAATTAAAATTTTTGAGAACCATGATGCCCACGAAATTTTCTTGAGTAAAGTCACTAGCCACAATCCGATCATTCAATTTTGGCGCAAATAAAATAATAAAAAAAATTTTACATTAATTTTTAAGAACATAACCAATTTTTTTTTCCATGAAAACATAAATTATAAGAACACAAATTATTTTTAACCAAATAAATAAATAAAACGAGAATAGATCGATTACATGGAATTTTACATTTTGAAACAATTGCATATAATTTCAATTCAAAAATAATTATGTACATATAGAATAATCATAAATTGATTACAACAAATGAATTAAAGAGATGTGAGAAAATTTTGGAACTGAAATAATAATACATTCTTTGGTTTTTTGCTTTGAAATCTTTACAAATCTCGGAGAATATGAGATATTTTCTTTACGATATGCTATTTATATTTTTCACCCAAAAGTCTTCAGAAGTCCAATAAGTAGAGAAGTCTTCAAAAGTCACCGTTTATTTGAATGTCTCATAACTTATAAGATTTCTAAAAAAAATCAATTGAATATCCGATGACTTTTGAAGACTTCTGAAAAGTTTATAAAAGTCACAATTAAATGCACCTAAATTTACAGCAGTCATGCTACTTGTACAAAAAGTTGACAGCTTTTTTGACAAAACGTCACTTGGCTGCCCCCAATTCAATTTACAAAGACGGTTTAAATGCCTCAATTAAATAAGTAATATTATTTATCATTATGATGAAATATCCATGTTATCGCAATTCACTATCCCTTATATTTATATTTCTTCCTCCCGTCTCTCATAAAAATTGAATTACCGAATCCCATTATTCGGATTGTGAGCATTGATAAATAACCTTATTCTAATTAAGCACACATGAACTTTTCAAGTTCTCCAAAGCAAAGTCTTTCGGACCTTGGTTGATGTACAGAAAAAATGGTTGACGAACATTGAATTTTAGTGGAACCACAATAGGGGGTTGGATTTTTTGGCTTTTTTTATTTTAGTGGATTACACATTTGTGAGTATTAGTAAGAATTATGCAAACAATTATTCGATATATTTGACTTTACTAAGTCTTAAATGGCTTGGCATGCCCCTGTGAATTTTGCTCCTGTAATTGGAGCAAAATTCGAAAACAAAAGCAAAAATTTTACAGGCTATGATAATAATTCCGCCTAGACCTTATCGATCATTTTGTAGTTTTCTATCTTCGATTTCTATGAAATGGATTACGATCAAGACTTCGACGATCGGGTGGTAAGTCTATTTCTCCACAGAAGGATTAGATTTTATGGATTTAGAATTTACCTTATTTTGATAGATCTGTGTTGTTTTAGCTATGTTATGCTATATTACATAGAGATTTTATGTGAAACCGGGAGTGAATAGTGATTATGTTTTATAGACAGTTTTATGTGGATGGTACAGTCATAGAGGGTGCTCGAGAAGAAAATTCCATTTATTCGCTTGATTTGTTAGAGGAAAAATACTTGTTCGTTCACTTAGGAATGCGCGAGAATTTAATTCTGAAAAACTTTTGGCCTTATTCTGTGGGATATATACATTTTCTCCTTAATGTTATCAGAATCATTGAAAATAGAGAATTGGATTGAGAGAGTTTTTCCTGAACTTTGAAGTGCTGAGGGAATGTCTCAAAAAAGAAACAAGTTTTTGATTTCTTTGTACTTCATACAATTGAGGGATTTTCGGAAATTTATCAATTTTTATACATTTAAAGTTTAAGCAATGTCATCTGCGCGACGAAATTCCTGGGCGTCATCTTCCGATACTTTTTTTTATTTATTTATTTCTTAGTTTTCTCTGAATTGTGAAAAGATGCATGTAGTAGTTTTTTTATTATAAAGAAGGAATGGTATCACATACCTACAATCAATTAAACCCTTGTTTAGTTTTTAGAAACTCAAGTCATCAGGGTAAGTGGCATTGTTGGGAAAAATGATGAAAAATTACAGAAATTATGTTTTGACATCTTGGACTTGAGGCAATGCAACCAGCTTCTGACAAAATTTATTGCTTTTGAATGGAAAATATTGTAATTTCAATTTAGAAGGCCCTTTGGTTGGTTGGTTGTCAAAATCAATGAGGTAACCAAACAGCAGAATGGAACATACAAATTTCAGGATTTTAACATGTTTGCAATCAATTTATCTGATAAATTTCTCATAAATAGGTTGGTTTTTGTTGAAGTTTTCATGATTATAGACATTGCTCAAGTTGGATATTTGGTGTATGGAGTATGTAAATAGAGATTTCCTTTAGCATGCAGTTTATTTCCTTGCATTCAAGCCTGTAATAATTTATTAGCTGAACATTTCATTTCAACCCCGTTATTATTTACTTCAACCTAATTATAGTTTTAGCACTAGGGCATTATTGCTTCTTGAGTTCATTAGGCAATAAGTGCCTTATTTTTGCTTGAGTTTAATCATAGTCGCATGTAATACTTTTCGATAAGCATGTTAGAATGTACTTCTGTATTGAAGTGTCCAAGGATACAAGTGGGCGGTCTCTAAGCAGGTATCAGGTGCATTCTTACGGCATAACTAAGAATAGGCAGTCTGTGGTTTCTTCTTGTGTTTTGCCTTTCTTTATTTTGCACCGGCCTGTTACTTCGTGTGACTTTAGTGCCCACTATATTCCTCATCTGTTGGATGAACAGAAAAATGTGGCCGAGGAAGTTGGAGCCCAAGGGTTCAACCCGGGACTGATAGTTTTACTTCTAATTGGTGGGATACTTTTGGCATTCCTTGTTGGAAATTACGTACTTTATCTGTATGCCCAAAAAAGGCTCCCTCCGAAGAAAAAGAAACCAGTCTCCAAGAAGAAAATGAAGAGGGAACGACTGAAGCAAGGCGTTTCAGCACCGGGAGAATAAATCCAAACTGTGCCGCCCCCCCCCCCCCCCCCCCCTATTACAGATGAGAGAATGAAGACTGGATTGGAAAATATTATTCATCTCAAAATTAAGGAAAGTCAATAATCTATACAATATATATAAAGGTGAAAATGGGAAGTGAAAAACAGGCGGGAAATGACACAGCTGGTGAACTAACTTGCCAGCTGTCAAACTAACAAAGGAGCTGAGCTGGCCATCCTAACCATATGCAACAGTCGTAATACTCCCCCTCAAGATGTGCCTAAAATGTTCTTTACACACATCTTGGACATTAATGGAGCAAGAGTAGATATGGGCAATGGCTTCGTGAAGGCATCCGCAAGTTGAAATTGTGACCTGACTGGAAGCAATTTGACGGCACCATCTGTGATTTTGTCTCGAATGAAGTGGCAATCGATCTCTATATGCTTCGTTCGCTCGTGAAAGATTGGATTATTAGCAATTTGAATGGCAGCAAGGTTATCACAGTAAATCGTTGCTGGAGAAGTGTCATCCACCTGCAAATCTTTCAGTAATTGTTTGATCCAAATAATCTCACTAGTTGTGGCTGCAAGAGCCCTATATTCGGCCTCAGCAGATGAGCGAGAAATGGTAGGTTGGCGTTTAGATTTCCAAGCAACCAATGAATCCCCAACGAAGATGCAAAAACCAGTAGTGGACTTTCGTGTGTCAATACAAGATCCCCAGTCAGCGTCAGAGAATGCTCGAATTTTGATTGGAGTAACAGGTGCTGAGGAGAAGTAAAGTCCTTGGCCAGGACTCCCTTTCAAGTAGCGAAGTAGGTGATGAACGGCCTTGAGATGAGGTATCCTTGGCTGAGACATATATTGACTTAACTTGTGCACTGCAAACGTAATATCTGGTCTAGTGAGTGTTAGGTATATCAGCCTTCCAATAAGTTTCCTATATTCTGATGCATCAGGCAAGAGATCTCCTTCAGTGGAGCTGAGGTTAATTCTGGAATCCATTGGACTATTGACAGGCTTGCAGTTTAGGTAGCCTGCATCTTCAACCAAATTTAAGGCATAATTCCTCTGTGAAATGACTATCCCAGAAGAGGCTCGAGCAACCTCAATTCCCAAGAAGTATTTTAAACATCCCAAGTCCTTTAACTTGAACTGAGAATGCAAGAAATCCTTTAACTTGTTGATTACCTGTGTGTTGGGTCCAGTGATGACTATGTCATCAACATATACTAGTAAGGCGATGAAGGTGCTTCCTGAACCTTTGGTAAATAAGGAATAGTCGGCTTTAGATTGAGTAAACCCATGTTGGATGAGAGCACTAGAAAACTTGAAGTTCCACTGTCTCGAAGCCTGTTTAAGGCCATATAATGATTTGTGTAATTTGCATACCAAGTTCTCCCCCTGTTTGAGGGGTTTAAAAGAATCATACCCAGGAGGTAGGTCCATATAAACCTCCTCAAACAAGTCACCGTTCAAGAAGGCATTGTTAACGTCAAGTTGAATCAAATTCCAGTTTTGAGAAGCTGCAAGAGCAAGCAGCACTTTGACAGTAACCGTTTTAGCCACTGGAGAAAACGTATCGAAATAGTCTAATCCCTCTTGTTGGGTAAAGCCTTTGGCAACAAGGCGTGCCTTGTGCCTTTCCAGAGAGCCATCAGACTTAAACTTGTTCTTGAAAACCCACTTGCATCCCACTGAGTGTTTTCCAGCAGGTAGGGGAACAATAGACCAAGTGTTGTTTTGTTCCAAAGCTTCTAACTCAATCTTCATGGCATCTCGCCATTGAGGGAACTGCACTGCATGATGAAAGTACTGAGGTTCAGGCTGAGAAGAGATGTTCAAGATAAGGTTTCGATGTGGTTGGGAAAGACAAGCATATGAAATGAAATGTCCAATGTGGTGAGGAGGTAGCTTAGGAGAAGGAGAATTTGATGAAATCAAATGACAGTGGAAGTCCCTGAGGTGGGATGGAGGTCTAGAGATTCTGTGAGATTTTCGAATGAAAGAGGTAGAAGGATGTTCTTGAAAAGGTAAGGGTTCAGTGAGGATGTCAGGTAGGGGAGCTGAGGTGGGAGCTGAGGTGGGAGGAGTATGGGGAATAGGAAGATCGTGTGGAACAGATAAAGAAGAGGAGGGAAGCACCAGATCAGGAAAAGGGTCTGAAATTTGATTTGCCTCGATAATAGAGTGAAATGGGAATATATCTTCATGGAAAATTACATCCCTGGAGATGAAAACCTGTTTGGTAACAATATCAAGGAGTTTGAATCCCTTAACCCCCGGAGGATAGCCTAAAAACACGCACATCCTAGCACGAGGCTGAAACTTTGTCCTATGGGCAGTCAGGGTAGAAGCGAATGCTAGGCAGCCAAAGACTCTTAAATAAGAATAGTCTACTTTGGTGCCATATAAGAGTTCAAAAGGGGTTTTATGCTGTAGAATTGGAGCCGGAGTTCGATTGATTAAGTGTACTGCAGTAAGTACACATTCTGACCAAAAAGTTAAGGGAACTCTGGATTGAAAGAGGATGGCACGAGCCACATTGAGAAGGTGCTGGTGCTTGCGCTCAACAACTGAATTCTGCTGGGGTCTTTCAACACAACTGAATTGATGAAGAACCCCTTTTTCAGCAAAAAATTCCTTTAGTGATAGTTCACTTGCATTATCAGATCGAAATGTTTTAATGGTGGTATTGAATTGGGTGGCCACCAGGGCGAAGAATTGCTGCACAATTCTAACAGCATCAGACTTCTGTCTTAACATATAGATCCATGTAAACCTAGAATGATCATCAACCAATGTCATGAAGTATCTGTAGCCTGTGTGAGATGGCACGTGATATGGACCCCATATATCACAATGCAAGAGATCAAAAACTTTACTGGAAAGGTGATTATGCGATTCAATGGACAATCTTCTTTGTTTTGCCAAGGGGCAAACATAGCAAGGGACATGTTTATTCAAATGTTCAGAATTATACATCAAAAGATCCTTCAATACATCTAACCGTTTAAAAGAGAGGTGACCAAGTCTATTATGCCACACACGGGCTGAAACTGTATTAAGAAAGGCAGTAGAAACAGAATTTAAAACTTTGGTGTCCAGTACATATAATCCTTGTATGATGCTACCCTTGCCAATCATCCTCTTGGTGGAAACTTCCTGGATGATGAACTGGTCATGAAGGAAATTCAAACTTAGGTAAGATGCAGCAGTTAATGAACTCACAGATAACAAATTAAACTTGAATTGCGGTACAAACAACACATCATTCAGCATCAATTCAGGTCCTAGTCTCACATCCCCACAGAGACTAACTGGTATACATGTGTGATCAGGCAGGGTTACACTTGAATTGATAATAGGTCTCAGGTTTGTGAATGCAGCTGCAATGGAACATACGTGTTTGGAAGCACCTGAATCCACAATCCATATGTCTTTTGAATCAAAATATGGGTGAACTGATGTAGAGTGATGTATACCTGCAGTATATGTGGATTCAGCCTTGTCCAGATTAGTTGAAATTGGCTGTGAAGTGGATGCCAGGTGGGAGGACAACATTGTCATCAAGTGTTGGTACTGGTTCAAGTTCAGATTCTGCATAAATTTGTCAACATCAGTTTGCTGGTCCACATGCTTCTCATTCATCTGTGGAGTGACAGAAACTTGATTAACAGTGTTAGTATTAGGGAAATGTTGGAAGTTATTCCTTGGCCTAGGCTTGAATCCAGGTGGAAAACTGTGAATTTTGTAGCATTTATCAATAGAATGCCCATGATACTTGCAGTGTGTACAATATGGCCTATCTGGTTTTCTGTTACCAGGTCCACTATGAGAATTATATTTGAAATTGCCTCTTCCATTATCAGATCTGAAGGCAAATGCGGCTCCCCCATCTGAGTCACCATTAAGTGATGGCGTGTGCATCTTTCTCTGGTTTTCTTCTTGTGAAATCAGTGAGAAGACCTTGTTAATTGATGGCACAGGATCCATTAGGAGAATTTGGCCTCTTACTTGGGAAAAGGAATCATGCAATCCCATAAGGAAAGCCATGATATATTCCTTTTGGTAATGTTTGTTTAACTCTTGAACACCACCACAAACACACTTTCCACAACTGCAATTTGGTCGAAAATTACTCAATTCCTCCCAAACAGTTTTGAGTTTAGTGAAGAACACACTCACTGTGTTGCGATCCTGCATCAAATTCATCATGTCCTTTTTCAACTGAAAAATTCGAGGACCGTTGTTCTGCTGGAAACGCTCCTTGAGGTCATTCCAGATCTCATACGCTGAGGAAGCGTAGATCACACTGGCAGATATATCCTTTGAAACGGAATTGAGAATCCAGGATATCACCATATTATTGTTCCTAATCCATGAGTTAACCAGATCTGCATCAGTAGTCTCGGCTTCTCCATGGATCCATCTACAAATGCAAGTTTGTTTTTGACTGATAATGCAATGGTCATAGCTCGACTCCAGGAGCCATAGTTCTCTCCCATGAGCTGCTGAGTCACTAGCACCAGTCCAGGACTATCAGAATGATGTAAGAAGAATGGGCTAGAAGGTTCATCAATGGCAGATTTGTTGACGGCAGTCCTTGAATCAGATCCAATTTCCGGAAGTGTTTGTTCCATTTCGAATTGGAAGGATGAGATGAGGACGAGAGGGAATCGATGAATGAGGACGAGAAGGAATCGATGAGGAAGATGATGCAGCCCAGTTCCTTTCAATTCTGCTCTGATACCATATTACAGCTGAGAGAATGAAGACTGGATTGGAAAATATTATTCATCTCAAAATTAAGGAAAGTCAATAATCTATACAATATATATAAAGGTGAAAATGGGAAGTGAAAAACAGGCGGGAAATGACACAGCTGGTGAACTAACTTGCCAGCTGTCAAACTAACAAAGGAGCTGAGCTGGCCATCCTAACCATATGCAACAGTCGTAATACCCCCCCCCCCCCCCCCCCACCCCCCCCCCCCCCCCCCCCCCCCCCCCCGCCCTCCTTCGTGTCGAGCATTGCACTGGTTTAGAACTTCCATGTCAGATAGAGCTTGGTAGTTGAAAACATATCATGTTCTTTTGCTAGCTGACTGACAAGAAGGAGCTGTCTTTATTTTTAATCTTTATGCTACTTGATAGATTGTAACAATATGATTCAATTAAATGGTCAGGAAAAATGTTTATGAAGTTGAGGAATGAGGCTTTTGATTTCGCTGTCGCATAAATGAATTATATTACAAATATAGTCCAGATTCAGACGGTCAACCTTAGATCGGCTTTCTTTAAAAGTTCCTTCCCGTCCAAAAAAGTACTTGTAGAAAATTTATTCGAACTGTTCAAAAATTAGCTAAACATAATTCAAATATTCCCATACATGCACAAGTATCTTCAGAGGTAACTTTACATGTTTTAAACAAAGACAATACAGTATCAACACTTTCACTTGGCAACATAATGGACTTAAGTATGAATCCATTACGCATTTCAACACAAGTTCAAATAAATAGTATCAAAACGATACGAATCTGCACTCCATGTACACCCATGCATAATTACGTTACACCCCACGACCCATGGCCTGCTCCCCAGGCGGAATCATGACCAAGACTGGTTGAGCATTAAACCCGGGATGAGGAAGCCTGCGACGAACCTCACGACCTTCCTGGCAAAGGGCACATGCATGGCAGAACACATGAGTTGCAAAATCACAGGCAGATTCGCATTGCTCACGTTGAACCTCATTCTCCATAAAGCTTCCACAACATCCACAGGATCTAGCAAGCGCCTCACAACTTCCCTGTTCAGTTGACAGACCAAACAGATGTTAATCCCTTCATAAGGTTCTTCCAATGGAAAATGAAAATCACAAAAAGTGGTTTCTAATCTAATAGCTTATAAGTTTAACCATGGTTTTCAAGTGAATCAATTACAGTTCGAACAACATGCAAGGCACACATAAAATGAAAAGAAATCCTTAAAAAACCAATTGTAATCCGTAAAAGTCCCAACTCCCACTTTAATGTTGTTCTATTAGATACCATGATGCAACAAATGTAGGTCTCCATGAAAATATAGCTATATCATAGCATCAGTAATGTCCCATATTGATACTTCGAAATCTTTCTCCCTTTTCATGCTTCGGACTTTCGGGGTCAATCATAACATCTCTTACACTTCTACAAGGTCGATTATAGCAGTACATTGCGCAAGGCAGAGTTGCTAGAAAATTTAACAGCAAGACTAACCTCTAGGTTAAAATTCCTGCGAATGGCAGAACGAACAGGAAAAGAAAACCAGGGTGCGAGGCAGTTCCAGCCAACAAAAGAATTCCCAAGCAAATAAAGAGCAGTGTATGGCAAGCAGTGATTACTAAAAGTACCAGGAATGTATCCAAGTCTCTCAACATTGCTTCCATAGAGCACGCAAGGGGCAATACTACCCAATAAACCTGCTCACTATCATAGTCATCAAACAGAAACAATGCACTACGAGAAACATAGGAATTTACAGTTAAATCTTAAGGCCCCAAACAAATTCTAAATGGAAGAATTTAAACATAAGACAATTAATGATTGAAATTGAACGAGTAAAAAGAAAGATATGCAACACGCTGCGACTGAAAATATATTTCAAGAAATGCAGTGCAGAATCAACAGCTTCAAAAAGAAAAGATCATTAATGAATTCCAATAAAATGGGAAAAGGGGTGCCCCAACAAAGGGAGTTGCATTGACCATGTAGCAGGCCGATCATCCTCTCAAACTAGCTACTGATTATTGCATTGGTAAGCTATTGCCACCAACCGTAAGAAAAACATGTCTCCGCAAAGTTGTAAGACCATGTAAGGGAGTGACGCCTGCCCAGTGCTGGAAGTGGTGCAGAATCAATAGCTTCCAAGAGAAAGATCATTCATGAATTCCATTTTTCCTCCATGAACGTACGATCACATGATCAGTGTTTGCTTCCTAGGCACAAATCTCAAACTTTCTCTGAATAATTCATTCTCAATTATTTTTCTTATATCCACTATTTGACTGGACTTTAGCTGAATTCTTCAACAATTACCAATTAATATAATTTTCAATCAATGACCCAAATCCAATAAATTACCCTAAGAAACAAACATTTTCAACAATAATTAAAATTCAAAGAATTGAATCAAATATCCTTTCCCAAAAAACAAATTAAATTCCAAGGAAAATAAAAAGAAAAACTCACAAACTTCAAGATCGCTGCTGCAGAAATCATCGTTCCTTCCAAGACAATCACAGAGGCCGGAGTCCCACTGTGCCCTATGCATCGTGGCCATGGGCTCACCCATCACGCTCAGAGGCAGCCCATCAGCGGGCCAGCCCATCGGCACCTCCGGATGCGATTGTTTCACCGCCTCTACATGCGGAGGAGCTGGAGTTTTAGCGGTGCCCCCGGATTTCATTTCAGCCTGTGTCATTTGTTCTTCTTGTTGTTGGTTTGGCAAAAGAGGGCTTGATCCCTCTAAATTCGCCATTTCCAAATGCAAAATTAAGCTACAAAAATTGTATGAATTTAATCAAAATAGGAAAATTTGGAAAATGGGACCTGAGGAAATTGGACGTGGCTTACAATTTATGAAGGAGAAATGAAATACAGATTCTTGAAATGGTCTCTCTTCCTCTCACATTCTGTGCGGATAGTCTATATTTTTTTTCCGTATATTTACAAAAAATAATAAAAGAAAAATTACTAATATGATTTTGTATTTGGTTTTAGGGAAAAATTCATATTTAAGGTGTTTTCTTTGCCTCAATTCAAAAATAAGATAAATAGTTTGAAAATTCAAAAATCAGGTATAAATTTAATTAATTAAAAATATTTATTAAATAATGATAATAAAGTCACAGTTTGTGATTAATGGTCACAGATTCATAATTATAAGTTACAGATTTATTTACTGGTCACGTATCGTCAAATTTTTTTATTTCAGATTATTTCGAGGTCACAGATTTTTAAATTAATTGGTCACGGATTATTTTTGAGTCACATATATTGGTCACAGAGTCACAGAGGAGTCACATATTGTCAAAATTTTTAAGTCACATATTAAATATTTGGTCACAAATAACCAAATATTGGTCACAGATAACCAAACACTTGGTCACACACCACCAACAATAACCACCAACGTCGCCGCCCCCGCCCCCGCCACAAAATCGCCACCCAAACCACCATAGATCCACCAACGCACAACACACCACTCAATAACAACAAAAAAAGACAGCGAACCAACTACCAGCAGATCCGTTGCCACCTCCACCGCACACCCACCGCACCACCACCGCTCCACGCAAGAACAACCAAAAAAAAAAAAAAAAAAAAGAAAAGAAAATTGATTCTACTGCCGACAGCAAGCAGCGGCAGCTTGTTGCTGCGAGCAGCAAGCTGCTGTCGCTGCAGCCGCCGGCAGCAAGCAGCTCCGGCAGCTTGTTGCTGCTCGCGGCAAGCTGCTGTCGCTGCAGCATCCGGCAGCAAGCAGTTGCCGCTGCCGGCAGCTGCAGCTGCAGCAGCTTGCTGCTACCGCTGCCAGACGGGGAGGGGCCGAGAGAGAGGCGGCTGCTGCCGGACGGGGAGGGGGAGAGAGGGAGGGAGGGAGAGAGGGAGGAGGGGGGAAGTGAAAAATTAGGGTTTAGACATTTTATATATTACCTGAGTTTTGAAAAATAAAGCTTGGTCCCTGATTTTTAAACTCTAAACTTTAAACCCCTGATTTTTTATAATTTCCCTTGGTTTTATATGACGCCTAAATTTTGTGATCGAGAATTTCGGATTGTACGTCATAGGTTTAGGTCCAATTCCCTATTTTCTTTGACAATTTTGTTATTTTATCAGTCACAAATTACAAAATTTTATACTTTAAAATTATGTTTTTGAGGTTCAGTTGATATTTGATTCATGTGTATTTTTGTATTGTATTTCAGTCATGTAGAGCATAAATAAAAGGTTAATAGAGCATAAAGAACCAATTTTTTTTTGTTCTTTTTTCTTTATATAAATTCCAACCGGCCAAATCGAAATCGGCACATTACTGACATTTATATTATTGCATTTGATTGTGTGTTTTTTCATATTCGGAACCAGCTCCGTTTGAAACGAGTTGTGCGAGGGGTCGTGCCGCAGAAAGGATGGAGGTTGCAGTGGTGGCGGTGGATAGAAATGGGTGGATGGGATATGTGGACAAGAATAATCATATTTTCCTTTTAATTTTTTTTGTTTATCAATTATCAATTATTTTCTGATTTTAATTCTTTTAAGTGAAAAATGATAGGAGGCTCTAAAATTTTGACTTTTGATTAATGGACATTTTTTTTTTATGAAAATTGTTGGAGCCCTCTTGTTGTACATTTTTTAAAAAAAAAAAAAATTGGAAGGTGGTTGTTCCGATTTAAAGATTTGACACGCCACTACATATTATCGAAAAGAGTGAAATCTCCACCGCAATTTTTTTCCTTATCATCATAGTGAATGAAGGACAAAAGTGCATAACTTAGCAGAATTTAATGTTCAAGAGAAGGATACCGTGAATCAAATTATTCCAATTTATTGGATTAAGTTGTCATTGTAACCTACCAACCAACCAGACCATGCTATGGATATATTACAATGTATATTCAATTTTTTTCTACTTAAATTTGACCAATTCAAATTTTCTCTGATCTTTTGTTTCATCAAATTAAATTGGTTGGTAGTAGGTTAATTCAGATGATGTTGAAGAAGTAACATCTTCACCTTTAATAATTATTCATTGTTGTGGTTATCTTGGTGTTTGAGTGTTATGTGAATATTACATAATTTGATAAATTTAAGGATCGATACTTTGAAAATATTATGGTTCTTCCAATGCTAGCAAACAAGACTAGATAAAAAAAAAAAAAAAGTTTAAAATACTAAAATATTTATTCGTTGTCTTGTTCAATTCAACGTAGTTTCTACTTTCTTACAACTTAAAACTTTTTATATTCGTGTAATAATTAAAAGGGAAGGATCTAAGTGGATTACTTAAAATTTAAGTTAAGCCCCTTTTGGTTTATCTAATAAAGTTAATATAAATTTAAATCAAAATTAACTATTAATTTTAATCATATATTTCACGAGACTCGTAACTTTAATCAACTTCTCAACTACACATTTCATCAATTTTTATCTTAAAATTTTTATTTTTAGCTAAATCAAATATGGGATGAATTTTGATTGTCAAAGTGTATTGAACCGTTTATAACTTATTTCTTCTCATTTTATTTTTATTTTATTTTGGGTAGAGGACCTTTTTGGAAAATATAAAAGAGCAATGCCATTCATCCACATTGAGGTTACTACTCCAGATTAGGTGGCGTTAATGTGAAATTAAATGATAGGTGAAATTAAATGATATTTTATTTAACCGACTGTGATTGTAACCCAGTGGGGATAAATAGCATTTTTGAACATAAAAGGCTTATGGAAATCAAAACTTAATTATTTGATCAAATTTGGGGACAAAATTTAAATGAAATTGTTGGGATAAATAAATTTTTTGATATAAAAAAAATTATAAAGATAGCCATGATTATGGATAACTAATGATTGCTGATTAATTCATAATTACACTCTCAAAACAGCCCCAATATTTATACACAATTACATGATATATAGAACACAAAATTATGATTTTCAATTCCCTAAAGCTTCCAATAAGCAAAACATAATATCATAATTAAGAAGCAAACTCAACCGATGCAATAAATTACTTCAAACAAACGATTTACTCTTATCACAAAAGCCTCATCATCCATGAATTCTCTTTCCCTGAAAAAGAATAGATAGACAAACCATCAAAATCAGAACAAAATATATGTACGACTCGACTACCTCGAACACTATTATCTAGTATTGTATACCGAACATAGAATTAGGCAATCTTACATTTCCTTTAGTTCTGCGAACTCTGGATCCTTTAGATTTACGACGTGCCATGCTGGTTTGATGATGTATTTTAGGCCTGTCACCGGATCGATTTGGTGGTGGAACATAGGTGTGAGTCTCTGGACCTCTATAATCAATTTCATAAATCTCTGAATCCACAGCTTTCAAATTCAACTTCCCTACAATGCCACAAGTTATTACAAGATAAAATTAGCAAAAACTGAAGTTAGAGATGATATTTCTGCTTGAGTAGTGCAGTCTCAAGCTCGAAAGACAGTGGTTTAGCCCTTGCAAACTTTGTCAAATCTTGTCACATGAATCCTAAAATGGGAAAAAAGATTTATGTATCCGACATTAAAATTAATGTGAACAAAACATTGTTGTTGTATATGCTAAATTGAAGTTAAAAGCTTGTATATATTTTTCAAAACCGGTGCCAAGCCCGGTAAAGAGAAAGGTGTGCTGTATGCTAACGACCAATATGAATCCTATGACATAAATCTTAAGGCCATAAAGATCATGAAGTACTTGATGGGACTTAATGAATAAAAGTTTCATCGAAAAAGCTCAAAGAGAATTGGCGTCAAAGATTGTGGTTACCCAGTAGGGGCTGGCCATGTCATCAAGGAACGAGCCAAACCCGAGAGTGGAAGGGAGGGTATTAGAAGTTAAGTTGGAAGAAGAAAGATTATTCATGTAGTCAGTTGACACAAAATTTTCAAGAAAAATGCTTACTTTGTTGTTGTAGTAGTAAGTGAAAGATATACGAACAAACCTCTTGCAAAGCACGGTGTGACATCGAGGATGAGAAAGAAGACGAGGAGAGTGGCAATGAAACTAGGCTTGAGCTCCATAGCATGCAACCCCAAAATGAAGATGAAAAGAAGAAATGTTCTTTTCTTTTTGTGTGTATGGAAAGAGACGTGCAGTCAGCACTCAGCAGGAAGAAGCATTGCATATCAGTTAAGGTAATGCACAAATTTTGGCAAATGAAACCGTCACAGTCTGCACAGCAATTGATTGCAAGGACCCAATTAAGATGTGTTGGGCTGGAACATTTATATAGAGGAACTAGATCTTGGAAATCACTGCGTTTGGATAGGAGGAAAACAAAAGAAAGGAAAAACATTTCTTTGCATGTATAGATTACCCTCGGGAATATGGACCATATGTCGAGAATTAGAAACCCTAATTTTATACCATTGAGATCAATTCAATCGCACAAAAAATACACGCAAGAACACCAAACTTTATAAATGTTTGTCTCAATGCAAGATTATTTCCTCTTCCGTTACTCCAGTAATTCATTACAAAGAAAATAAGTATACAAGAGAAAACCGCGCACCTACCTTCGCTAACATCATTCTTTTGATAGTTAATACAAAACCTAACGACGACTTCCTATTTATAAGACAATTTAGGACAAAATCAAATTTAGAGGCGTGAAATCCCCAAACTCCACACAACGACAATAATTATACTTAAACAATTCAACATTATACCGTCAAATTATATGTAGTCACGCATTATATGATATTGAATTTTGTACATTATATCTTCCACTTAACATTATATGATATTGAATCTTGTCCATCGTACCCTCAAATTATGTCTAGTCATGCATGCCCCAATGTTCATTACATCTGTCTTGCCCTTTCTACTATTCCAAACCCCAAACAAGGTTATTGATAAAGAAGTTATTTTCCTTGTGACCTGGACAGTGGACAGTCCCATGTGTGTATTATTGAAATGTCTCAGAAGAGACATCCCGTTTGGCAGACCAATTCGGCAATTCTTTGGCTGGACTTCACTGTACCAAAAAAAAAACCCTGCATTTTCTTTCATCATACGTGAGGAATAATATAAAATTACACACCAAATTACGCAATAATATTTAAATTTGCATAATATTCTTGGAATTTAGTGAAAATATGGGCACCCCTTTTTCCCTCTGCAGGCTCGGACCAGACTGGCAATGCACGTTCAATATACTACACCATTGTAGTTGGAAAATTTAATGCACTGCACCATATCAGTTCCACGAGCCCGCCATGGATGAAATTATTAGTCGGTGAATTCTAAATTGAACAAAATTAAAGAAGAGAAATGCCAATCTGTAATCGTGTTGCTTATACGTTGACATGAGGAGGTGATCTGAATTAACTATTGCCTATCGATATTGAGTGAAGAACTCTAATATTTTTTTTACTTTTACAAAATTGGCATATGCATATTACCATGCTATGGTTTCGTTTGCAAGAAATTCTACTTTTGCTTCCGCTTCTTATTGAAAAGCTTTCGACGAAATTACTTGGAACCTATTTTGCAAGATTTTTGCTTTTACTTCTTGTGGATGAAATTCTTGAAGAAGTTACCTAATGCTAGCTTCATCTAAAAACTCTTATCGTCGAACAAGGCATTTCCAAAAAAATATTCAATTATGTTAAAAAATAGCTTTTTAGTTTCAGAAGTAGATTTTGATTTTTCAAATGTTATGTCAAATAGGCTCTTAGGTCGGCTTTCTCTAAAAGAATTTATCGTCAAACAAAACACTAACAGAATATTATTCAAGCAAGTTCAAAAGTAACCTGAAAAGTAGTATTTTACTTTAGAAAAAAACTCTGTCAAACGAGCCCCATATATGATGAAACATTGTGAGTGTTACAACATTTATGGAGCAAGCGCATAGAAATAGAGCATTCGCAATGGGATCCCAAATATTTCCCGACACGTAATAAGAAAAAGTGGTCCTATGAAAATTAGGTCTTTTTCCAATCCACATTATTAAGGGCCCTAAGTTGTAAAGGCATTGGTTGGATGGATTGTCCGTTTTAAAGAATGGTCCTTTGAATTTAAAGGCATATGGCCCTTTATTTTTGAATTATCAAACTCTATACAGTTCTTCCTTTGAAAGAAACGTGTCATCTAAATCAAACAGTATATTAAATCCATATTTTACGATTGTGTTCAAAATGTTACCCTTATAACTCCACTAGATCAAAATTGAAAGATAGATTTTGTTAGCACTAAAGTTAATAGCTAGAATTTTTCGGGAGGAAGAATTCGGATCACGACTTTGTACGCATCGCTAGGTCAAATAGGGTAAGCATAGATATACGATGCAGTATTTGCTCGAATGGAATCTAGCAGAGTAGGTTAGATCTTAGTTGTTCCATGGCCAACTCGGAGAGGTTGAAATGGTAAAAAAATAAGAGACTAAAACACCGTAATTTTTATTTGTTGAATTACGTTTTAATTGCACTTAAAATCATTAATCTTTGCTTGTTGTAACACTTATGTTACCAACTTATTGTTGGAAAAAATGAGTATATAGCCAACTTCGGCATGATTTTTTAGTGGGACCCGTTTGGCTATTTTGAAAAATCAAGATTGATTTGTGTTCTCCTCCGTGAGTACATTGAAATCATATATTTACTTACCAAAATTGATGATCTGGTGAATGATAAATTGATGCTTAAAGTGTGCTACTTAAAAGGAATTTATGTTGGTGAGAAACTAAAAAATTTGTTTGTCCCACATAGGAAGATGGTGAAAACTAAAACCACTTTATAAAGGATTACACTTTAGAATTGTGTAATCATGTGCAGCATAGAGACTCTCCCCACATGCGTGCGCGGGAGGGTGCAAATCATGAACCGAAATGGGTTTCGGACCTTGAACTTGTGTGCGAGCACAACTTGCGTACACGAAAAGAGCAAAATTGGCTCCTTGGAGTGTCCACGTTTTGCTACATTTTTATTTTTCAATTAATTTTTCATTTTCTAAAATTGTTGAAACTCCCGTGGTAATTGTCAAAAGTGAATGGCAAGTTACAAGATCCAAGTCTTCATATATCTCGATTTTTTCCAATTTCAACACACGAATTCATCTGCATACAGTTCGAGTTTCTTCGTTTTCAATTTCTATTTCAGTCTTTGCGTGAATCCCGCAAGCGTACAAGATCGTTGTACAAGTAATAAGATTTGTGAATTAAGAGTATCGTTCCCACGAGAAATAAAGTCTAATTTGTAGTTCAATAGCTACTATTAAATTCGAAGTATGGTAATATCAAAATAGATGGTTTATATATTTTCTATACTAATCCTAAACTAATAAATCAAATAAAGTGTTTATCTAATATGTAAATATTTTATTGGAATTGTGAATTCCCCTATTGCCATTTAATTCAATTCTTAATTCTTAATCTAGTACATTCATACATTTGAGACAATCAATAATCCACTATTATTCAATATTTTTTTTCAAGATATATTAAACCTATGTTTAACACGATCCGATCATATTCCTAGTCCGAATTCATATGAAAAACATGCATTGAATCACAGAATTTATCACACATGATTGCACATGTCATAGATATTATTCCTAATATCTATTGTCCATGTGTTGATTTTGCCGCGTTCTAAACTTATTGTGAGTATTCCTATACTACAAAAAGTAACTTACTATCTAATTGGTTATCAAACAATCAAATAGTTCAATAGGAATGCAAAACCAATCAAGAAATACTAAATTGATTGTTTTGAATTAAAATAAACAAATAATATGGTTCATCATTCATCCAATACAAATAAACTTAGCCTAGCATATTAATATGAAATTTACACAGAAAATAAAAGGAAGCCATCACCTGAATCATATATAATTGAAGAAAATCTGAAAATCAACTCTTCAAGCTTTCGAAATCGGATCAAAAAATGGTGAATTCCTCCTCCTCAATGTAATTCTCTCTTAGTTTTCAAGATACGGCTCTCCCCATACAGAATCACTAAAAATGCCTTTTATACCAACCTTTTGAACATAAAAGGCTTATGGAAATCAAAACTTAATTATTTGATCAAATTTGGGGACAAAAATTAAATGAAATTGTTGGGATAAATAAATTTTTTGATAAAAAAAATATTAAGATGGCCATGATTATGGATAACTAATGATTGCTGATTAATTCATAATTACACTCTCAAAAAGGCCCCAATATTTATACACAATTACATGATATATAGAACACAAAAATGATGAGTTTCAATTCCCTAAAGCTTCCAATAAGCAAAACATAATATCATAACTAAGAAGCAAACTCAACTGATGTAATAAATTACTTCAAACAAACAATTTACTCTTATCGCAAAAGCCTCATCATCCATGAATTCTCTTTCCCTGAAAAAGAATAGATAGACAAATCATCAAAATCAGAACAAAATATATGTACAGCTTAACTACCTCGAACACTATTATCTTGTACTGTGTACCAAACATAGAATTACGTAATCTTACATTTCCTTTAGTTCTGCGAACTCTGGATCCTTTAGATTTGCGACGTGCCATGCTGGTTTGATGATGTATTTTAGTCCTGTCACCGGATCGATTTGGTGGTGGAACATAGGTGTGAGTCTCTGGACCTCTATAATCAATTTCATAAATCTCTGAATCCACAGCTTTCAGATTCAACTTCCCTACAATGCCACAAGTTAATACATGATAAAATTAGCAAAAACTGAAGTTAGAGATGATATTTCTGCTTGAGTAGTGCAGTCTCAAGCTCGAAAGACAGTGGTTTAGCCCTTGCAAACTTTGTCAAATCTTGTCACATGAATCCTAAAATGGGAAAAAAGATCTATGTATCCGACATTAAAATTAATGGGAACAAAACATTGTTGTTGTATATGCTAAATTGAAGTTAAAAGCTTGTATATATTTTTCAAAACCGGTGCCAAGCCCGGTAAAGAGAAAGGTGTAAGGTATGCTAACGACCAATATGAATCCTACGACATAAATCTCAAGGCCATAAAGATCACGAAGTACTTGATGGGACTTAATGAGTAAAAGTTTCGTTGAAAAAGCTCAAAGAGGATTGGCATTTCAAAGGTTGTGGTTGCCCAGTAGGGGCTGGCCATGTCATCAAGGAACGAGCCAAACCCGAGAGTGAAATGGAGGGTATTAGAAGTTAGGTTGGAAGAAGAAAAATTATTCATGTAGTCAATTGACTCAAAATTTTCAAGAAAAATGCTTACTTTGTTGTTGTTGTAGTAAGTGAAAGATATACAAACAAACCTCTTGCAAAGCACGGTGTGACATCGAGGATGAGAAAGAAGACGAGGAGAGTGGCAATGAAACTAGGCCTGAGCTCCATGGCATGCAAGATTAGTCATTAATCTTTGCTTGTTGCAACACTTGTGTTACCAACTTATTATTGGAAAAATGAGTATATAGCCGACTTTGGCATGATTTTTGAGTGGGACCCGTTTGGCTACTTTGAAAAATCAAGATTAATTTATGTTCTTCTCCTTGAGTACATTGAAATTATATATTTACTTACCAAAATTGATGTTCAGGTGAATGAGAAATTGAAGCTTAAAGTATGTCATTTAAAAGGAGTTTATGTTGGTGAGAAACTAAAATATATGTTTGTCCCATATAGAAAGTTGATGAAAACTAAAACCACTTTATAAAGGATTACACTTTAGAATGATATAATTATGTGTAGCATAGAGGCTCTCCCCACGTGTGTGCACAGGGGATGCAAATCATGGAGACCTTGAACTTGTGTGTGAGCGCGACCTGCGTACACGAAAGGAGCAAAATTGGCCACTTGGAGTGTCCACGTTTTGCTACATTTTTATTTTTCAACTAACTTTTCATTTTCTAAAATTGTTGAAACTCCCGTGGTAATTGCCATGAAGTGAATGACAAGTTACAAGATCCAAGTCTTTATATATCTCGATTTTTTTCAATTTTCAACACACAAATTTCATCTGAAAACTCATCTGCATACAGTTCGAGTTTGTCTTCGTTTTCAGTTTCTATTTCAGTCTTTGTGGTGATATTGTTCGGGCACTAACTCGATTTGATGAAGTAAAATCTATGGTATCCTGGGAAGCAGACGATCAAATTATACCTCAAGCACGTACGGTGAGGGGACGAATCTGTTTTTAAGAAAATTGTGTGTAACACAGGTCTTGGGCTAAATGTTTATTACTATTTAAATTTTTTTTGCTTGTTATTTCTTACTTTAATTAACAAATCATTGGCTTTGTTATATATATAATTTAATCTGTTATAATATGCAAAAAGGTATGTGTAAATACGGTGTTTAAGCCTATACGATATTTAAACTGCAAATCGGGTACCAAGTGTGTAAAATCGATGTCCATTCTGTATATACGGTATCTAAGTTGTAAATACATTAATTCTTTCATATACGATAATCGGTGCATATACGGTAACTTTTGCATATACAGTAACTGATGCATATACGATATCTATCTTGCATATACGGTATTCAATACTGAAATGCTTGTCTAACACTTTTTTCATCAAATCTTCTCTTCAACATTCTATTAATTAACATATCTCATTCTTGATTATGCATCTGTCAAAATTTTAATAACGCAAGTATTACAATAAGCAAATATATGGATAATTAAAATGTGATGCAACTTATAAAAATTGTAATGAGTATAATTTTGCATGGGATAATGAAATGTAGGAAGAGATTGGATGTAGTGTGGAAAACAGACTGAAAAGATGGATAAAAATCCCCCTTTACGTAAATAGTAAATAAATACAAGTTCCGCTGAAAAAGAAAATTACAATATTTGCACATTCTTTGGTGGTATCTTTGTTGAAATTGTGTCATCGATTAATTTAATCGTTGTTAAAATCAAGGGCAAAAATATTGGTCACATTACACAATGTTCTTATGCACAATATTTGTCTACAGAAGGTGAATTTATCGATTTTATGTTCCAAGAGCAACAAATAGAAACGAGGTTTGAATAGGCATTTTAGGGATTAGAGTTTTGAATAGCATTACCGTGGAAAACAAAGATTCGAATGATAAAAAAGGGAAATGGAGAAGAATCGACGATGACGGAAATTCCTGAAATGAAAAGTATTTGGTGTAATTTCCTCTAATTTTCACAGCAAATATGTAATTTCCACAAATAATAACTCGAACAATATGTTTATTGGGCTCCATTTTGCCAATTTTCCAAGGATTTTAATAGGGGAAAATTAGACCAGGTATGACTCTGATGCTAAAAAATTGATTAATACACTTGCCATCTTTAATTTTTCCTCCACATGTATTTAATATGGTAAGTAGAGCATTATTTCCTTGCTGTAAGCACCTGCTCATGCGTAATTATTTCCTTAATTATTATTACCTTGAGTAATATGGATTTTTCAATTATATTAATAAAAAAAATCAAATTCATCAACAATAGGAATAGCTATGTCAGCGAGCTGAGCCCAAGCCAGGAAAAAAGCTCGAGCTCAAGCTTTTTTGGACCCAAGTCAAGCCTGGCCAAAAAAAATGAGACTTGGCCCAATCTTTCGACCCGAGCCTTAGCGAGCCAGCTGAGCCGGCTTGATATTTTTTTTTTTTGGATGGCACCTTATAGGCTATAAGTCTAATGTCGGATAACATGTTAGATTTATAAATGAGTAACTATCCATTATAACAAAGTAATAAATCTTGGGTTTGGTGGTTGTGGTCCAAACCAGTAAAAATATTAATTCTACTTTTGCTATTAGCAAGCAGAAGGGACACTAATTAGGACCACAAATTAAGTAGCTAGGATTCAAATTATAATTAATTAATTTAAAAATACTTATGACCCACAAGTTCGTTTTGAAAAAAAAAAATTAAAAAAAAAAATCCTTAAGAGAGATGACTTGCTTATAGTTTTATGTTTAACCCACGCGTCCTCGCGTATTTATTTTTCATTAAATATATTTACTATTTTTATTTGTATGATAATCATTTTAAAATTTAAATAGTTAAATAAGAGATTATTTTCTTGGAGGGTTATAATTTTTTTAATGTTAAATAAGTCTTATCTAACAAAAGGAGAGGCAATACATCAATTTAATTGATTCAGAACCTCGAGGGGTAGCTCAATTGGTCAGGCCTTGGGTTTGCTCTTCAATGGTCACCAGTTCGAGTCCCCTCAGGGCTACTGAGGTGAGAAAAGACTGTAAATTTCAGTGTCCCGTATGATTAGTCGAGGTGCACGTAAGCTGGCTCGGACATCCACGGTTATTAAAAAAATATTAATTGATTCAGAGTTTTCTTTTTTTCATATGTATTAACATAAAATAAAGTTTGAATTTGTATATTCAAATTTTAAAAGATGCACACATATGCATCTAATTAATTGCTCCAATAAGATAGTGCGACATTTTTTTAAGAAAAGTGAAAGTATATTTTTTTTCACATTATCCTTTTGGCAAACATCTTATACGCATCATTTTAATTGATTCAAAACTAATTTCTCATTTGTAATAACACAATCCATCTCTTCTCTAGTTAACAAATGTTATTTTCAAACACGTTCACAATCACAATGGTAAAATCATCAAAAAGAAACTTCATAAATGCCAATTATTCACATTATACAAATAAAAATGAGATAGACAATGCACTGTGATTACTAGAGTTTGTAAGAGATTATTTAGCAGGAAATTGATAATTACGGTTATTGCTTTCATAATATATACAGATATAACATTAAAAGATCTTAAAATAAAAAAATTGTGGAAGCAATTAAACAAAGAGTCCAAAAAAATTAAAACCTGTAAATCTTAATTTTTGTGTATTTTCAGATTTTTTGAATATAACTTTGAAGAATAAATGCTGAAGTAACATCGATCTTGTTATTGCTTGATTTGTGGAAAATTTCCTCTTTTTCCTTTCAATTTTCCTTTTCATTTTTCGAGATTGAAGACTGATATTTGTGGAAGAATGAATGTTGGTAGGTTTAAGCGTATAATTTACTTTCAATTTTTAAGTGTTTATCATTTAATTCAAGTTTATCATGTTTTTTTAAAAACTACCCTAAAATATAGGGTATTTGTGTAAGAGTCCCTTCTAATAGAAACTATTATGGGCCTGGGCTTAAACATTCCTAGATTTTTATCGAGAAATCACACAGTATAGTAGTATACCTCTTTTGAAATAAAGGAATTAAAACAAAATACCCCGTTTCTTAGTTTTTTAAAAAATTTACCCACGTCTAATGTACAATCTTTAGAAGTACGGTCTTGACTTGTAGTCAAATTTGAGTAGTAGACTTGAAATGCGATCAATTTATTGAAAAACTCTTTTTGTAAAAATAACCAATTTGTATATGGTCAAGATTTTCTATTACACAAGGTTGATGCGCAAATCTATGGTCAAGAAAAGTTATGCGAGCACAACATGATTTCACCACTCGATAATAAAAACTATGGTGAAACACAAGATCTAATCCAAATTATCCAACGTCGAACCTAATCCCTATTTGACATTCATTAAATCAAAAAAAAAAAAAAAAAAAAAAAATTTGCTCAAATTTATTTTCAATTTCGCATTCATACAATAAAATATTTTATACGTAAATTCAAAATTTTCCCTACCCTGCTCATTTTTTTTTTTAATTAATGTCAAACGCGGGCTTAAAATCTTGACTAAAAATGGGTAGCTTATCTAAAACATAAAAGAAAAGAATATTCTTTTGGTGATCTTGAAAGTGCACGTTTTCATGGATTTTTGGGACAACGAATGTCGTAAATATATTTATGAACATGTCGAGATTATAATTGGCGGCATTGCGGTTTAACTTTAAATCTGAAATGAAGACTTTCTAAAGGAACGAATAGAATTTCAAAGTGGGTATTGTACATTATTGATGAATGAAATAATGAGTTTTTAATTAGCAAAAATAGGATTTGTAGGGCCCCGGCGAGTTAGCAGCTCAAATTTAGGGTCCGTTTGATTTGAAATGTGAAATTTGGGTGGAAGAAAATGAATTACAGTGAATTGAATTGTCTAGAATTTGTTTTACTGGGAATTGTAATTAATTGTGTTTGATTGATATAATTTTTCACATGGAAAATATTGAAAGTTTGGTGTCCGTTTAACTTTATTTTTCATGAAAGATGTACATTAAACTGATAATTTTTTTTTATCATTGGATTTAGAATTTGTTGCAATTGCCAAAAAAAAAAAAAAAAATTATCATACCGAATATCATTCGTTTAGCTTTGTTTTGCATGAAAATTGTCAATAAAGTGATAATTTATATTACAATTGTGTGTAGAATTTCAGAAAGCAAGAAAAAGTGCGTACGAAGGAAAGTGGGAAAATGATTTTCATGGAAAAATTTTCCCCATCAAACTAGAAAATGGAAAATAAATTATTAATTTTAGGAAAAACAAATGTTATCAAATCAAACAGGCCCTTAGAGTTTGTTGGTCAAATCTCTAGTTTGTTTGACTTTCTAATTTAAAAAGCGCATAATTTTTTTATCTACAATTTCGAATTGCACTCTATTTTTTAAGTTAAACTCTTACGTCAAATTATTTTTCGAACGGTACGTTATTTTTCACGTGGAGATAAGTGTAATGGACTAGTGGTGGTGTGCTCCAAAACGAGCCCAATTTGGGTATTTTCAGACACGATTTCAATGCATATCAAGGCTATATAACGAGTAAATCTAGATCAACAAAACTATCACATAATAAAGAATCATAGAGAGCAACACAAGTTCTCATCTTTGATTTGGAAGAGACTCATCTTTTAAGGGTTGTATTCTTCATTCCTACCAAAATATCGATTTCATCCAAATTCTTGTATTTCTAATCATGTCCAACCATACTCTTCGGGACTGAATTAACGATGAAACCTTTTGATTTAATTTAATTTGAAGTCGTAGTTTAATTTTATTATTTTTTATTCTATTTTGATGCTTGATCATCATAAAATTTTAACAAAAGTTCATCAAACAAACACTAGTAACAGAAGTTTGAGATAGAAATGTAAAAATTGGGACCGCGGCCATAAGACTGGAGAGTAATAACTCATAAATACGACAGCACAGGACACGAGTGTGTTGGAGTGCGAGAAACGTAAAGATTATCGGCATCCATCAAAATAACAAAAAAATTATCGCCATTTTCCGTAAAGATTCCCTCATACCAAACCTATTTTCAATTCATCAACACCAATATTGACCAGTAATTGTTAATTAACAAAAATTACTATGAATTATTACCTAATCCTCTTTGCTTCCAGAGATTGTGTTCTGGATTTAGCCTTTCCCCGGTTCTTGCTGGTTCTGATTTACACCTGGTGAGTAGCAAAGGATGCACTGCACCTGAAATTGCCTTCAAATCTTGTAAATTATTCACTGAATTTCCCAATTCATCGCTCTCATGGCCGTTTCTCGATTCCTCCCCCTTATTTTTGCAACTGGGATTTTTCAATTCTTGGAAATTATGCTTTGATTTTGCTTCGCTCTTAGTATCCTCCACCGCCTCCTCTGCTTTAGCTGCCTCAACCAGTGGCGACCCCCAAAACTGACCCGCCAATGATGAAGCTCTATAAGGGGCGGATCTGCACCGCATCAATAGTAAGGCATTTTTGGGCGGTGAAGAAGATTCAAGAAAATCCTCTTTATTTTCTTGAACTCGAGCTCCAAGATTTTCACTCTCGATAGAGTTTCTACTACTGCCAACATGGTTTTGATTCATTTGTGTTTTCTGATTCAAATCGACCCTGAAAGAATCCTCTTTTTTATCAGCTTTCTTGCAGTATCCGGTACAAAAAAACAAGCCCCATTTGCGAAAAAACCACCTAACTACTCCAGGGCGAGGTTTATGAAGTTTTGAAGAAATTCTGTGCCAATAGAAAGTTTTCTTGAGCCACCAGCAGGGGCGGTTTCTGGTGGTGGCGCGGCCCTTTTTGGGGTTGGTTTTGGGCTTCGATTTTGAGGACCTCCGTACCCGGACTTGGCCAATACAAGTGACTTTAGGAGAGGATGGTTCTTGAGTAGTTTCTGTTCCATTTTTTTTGCTGCGCAAGTAAAACATTGGGGTTGTACGTAACCTGCCTCTGCTTCTGCTCCCAACATTGCTCCTCAAGAATCTCATCATCAATGGCGGTGGAAACTTCTCTCCCTTGCTTGGACTTGATATTGGCTTTGATAAAGCCTTCATCTTCTCTCTCTATACACAACTCTGTATCTATAGCTAAGTTTTGTTGGGCTCTCTCTTGACTTTTCAGTATTTGGTTTCTGTATCCATACTTGGCCCTGAACTTCAGAGACTCGGAGCAGGAGAGATTGGGAGTGAAGGGAGGCTGCAGGCTTTCTCACGAGCCACGTTCATCATTTATTACTGTTTTTATTTAATTGCAGAATCAGGGGTAGACACGTACTATATAGATTTGAAGATTGTTTATTTGATGGGATCTTGGAGAAGTCGGTTTAGTTTTTACACAAGTGTGCAGGTAAATTTGCAGAATTGCAGTGAACAATTAGCAGTGACTACCGTCGAAATCATGTGAATACTAGACAGTAGGCTTTTCGTTTGGACCATCTGCAGAGGAGATAGCTTTTAATGCTGGTCCAGATTTTGTTGTAAGCCCGTTAAAAAAATTGATTAAAATTTAAATCGAAATCAATAATTAAAATTAATCATACATTTTATAAAATTCACAAATTTTCAGTAATATATTTTATCAATTTTTATCAAAATTTGCGGAAAATCTGATTTTAATTTCTATACAAAAAGGCTAAATTTGACAGCTAACTGAAGAGGGGAATGGTTGTAGGCTAGTTTTTTCAATTGAGTCACTCAACTTTGTATATTTGGACGGATGTGAAATTATTTTCAAACTTTTGTTTTGAAAAATCCCTAGAAAAACCGAGAGCTTTTAGGCCCTCGTATGAAAACCATTGTTTCTGAAAAATAATATTTTGAACAATAATTTTTAGGAGAATATATAGTTAAAAAATAGGAAAAATTTTGGGGATTACGTGCAAAATATTTTATTGTGTGAATTCGTGATTGAATCGTGAGTATGTAGAAAAAAAAGTTTGAAAATAATTGTTGTCAAACAGAGCTAAGCTTATTCGGCCACTTGAGGGTTTGAAATTAATTCTTACATTAGTTTAATTGAAATTGATCATAGTCACCAATGGATAGAATAAAAAATTTTCAACGGCAAAAAATCATAAGTAAGATTCTTTTGTCACGTCAACAGTAATAAATTGTTATCCAATCCATAGTGGGCAGGAGATCAAGCCTATTAGTTTAATATGGTTAGTCGAACTCTTTGAGTGGTACGAATAATTTAGCCCATGTTTGACTGTTCGTTTTTTCTTAAATTCATTTTTAATCATTTTTTTTTTTTTAATAAAATGATTTAACACATAAATTCAAAAATCCTCTACTTTTTAACTGCACATTTAAAAAAAATTACAAAATATATTCTTCCAAAAGATGAAGCTCAAACACACCCTTAATATGAATGGATATTACTATGAAAAAAATATAAAATCTTATTCAATTGGTTCAACAAGAAATTACATTTAATTTGAAGTCAAAATCAACTATAAATCTAGAAGTAAGACAACATTTTAACCATACATGAAGTTAATTTTTATCAAACAAGTGCTTAATATAATTCTCTTCTACACAATGGATTATCTAGTAAAAAAGCTATTGACGGTCCACGATAAGATTTTTAAAAGTCAAAAGTTACTTATGAAATTAAGCAATTGTTGTTGAAGATATTTTATTAATCCTCTTAAAAAGAGTTTTGTCGGGCTAAAAGATCATTTAAAAGAAGCTTATTTAACAAGATTTTTTAAAAGTCAAAATTACTTTTGAAATTAATTTTTTTTAAAGTATTTAAATAATTTTTTTTGAAATATATATTCTATTGAGTCTCTGTTAGTCTCTCATTTTTTTACCCTACATACTCATTTTTAACTACACATTAACACATTAAAATATTCTACACGTAAATTCAAATATTTTCCATACCTTTTAACCTCACATTCTTCAAAAAATCACTATTCAGAAAATGACCACCAAGATGGGTTTGAAGAGTTTTTATTGTGTGTTTGGTAGAGATTAAAATTGAAAAATTAGTCGTTATTGTTGGCTTTTATTAGACGAGTGAGACTCAATAACGAATATATTTTCAATTTTAATTGAATTTTAATCTCTATCAAACACGTCTAGAGACAGGGAAGAAGCATAAATATTGTCAAACAACCTTAAAAATAAGGAAATGGAAAACTAGTTTACTTCAACTTGCATAAGCGCCACATTGCATAGCCATTCAGCAATGATTTTTATATTGTTCCTAGACAGATTAGCGCCGAACATGAAAACAAAAAAGTCAACTAATGTTTCAGAAATGGCAGAAAAACATAGAGCAGGAAAGAGCCAGTAAGTCAATCACGAATCAGACTACATGCACAATTAATGACATTATATTATTTCAAAAACTATTTTTTAAATAAATAATCTGAATTTTGACAATATCAATATTAACAACCTTTATTGTCAAACATGATTATACAAATGACATGATTGAAAATTTTAAGCCTTAAACCCTAATGAGTGCAACTTCTTCCAACACTTATTTTACAATTTTTTAATTCTAGTACCTAGAGATGTCAATGGATCGAACCGAGGCGGCTCGTGGGAGAGCTCGGCTCGACTCGCGAGCCCACGAGCTTTTTTGAATTTTTTTTTTTTTTTTTTTTTTTACTTTTTTGCTATTTTTTTTAATTTCTCACGAGCCCACGAGCCGAGTAGCTCGGCTCGAGCTCGGGCTTGTATTTTCACGAGCCGACGAGCCGCTCGGCCCATTTGACATCTCTACTCGTACCCATTTTTTGAAGATAATGGCCATTCAAATAAGGAGTAATTGTACGATTCCCATTGTTATTTTGAATCCAACTATCGATTTTCTTGTTTCTAGAATTCACGTGAAATTACGATTACAATTATGACCCTATTTGTCTACCATTAAATTGGAAATGAGTATGGGAAAGTTAGGGACTGTTCTCTTCGTGTTTGAGTTTTGTGTTTTGAAATTTCTGAAAATGCGTTCTTTTGTCATTCTATAAAATTGTTTCTCAAAACATAAAAATAGAAAACGCGTTTATTTTGAAATTTTGTGAATTTTTTAATAATATTTTGAAACGCGTCCATTACATTTGAGTATCGTTCATGGCCATACATTTGAGCAAAAAAATGTATTGCTTCATTGGTGTGGTTTCTTGGTAGATTAGCGCACAATATTTTATTTATACCATTATCAAATGATAATATCAATCAACAAATTTTTCACACAATGTATTTGATAAGTAATAAGGGACCCATAAGAAGGTACATTCCATTTTTTGTTCTACATAAGAAATAACTAATTCACTAGGGAATTGAAAGGAAATTCAATAAAAACTCCATGTAACCCAGCCGATGTTACTTTAAAATAAAAATTTCGAGTTTCTAAACTTCAAGGCAAAATAATATTGCCCATCAGATACTAATAATTATATTTCTATTTGCAGGAGAAAAAGAGATGAAACTTCAAGCTCATTTGCTTGTGGGAGAGCTTGGCTCGACTCGCGTGCCCACGAGCTTTTTTGAATTTTTTTTTTTTTTACTTTTTTGCGATTTTTTTTAATTTCTCACGAGCCGACAAGCCGCTCGGCCCATTTGACATCTCTACTCGTACCCATTTTTTGAAGATAATGGCCATTCAAATAAGGAGTAATTGTACGATTCCCATTGTTATTTTGAATCCAACTATCGATTTTCTTGTTTCTAGAATTCGCGTGAAATTACGATTACAATTTTGTCTACCATTAAATTGGAAAATGAGTATGGAAAAGTTAGAAGTTGTTCTCTTCGTGTTTGAGTTTTGAGTTTTGAATTTGTTTTGTGTTTTGAAATTTCTGAAAATGCATTCTTTTTGTCATTCTATAAAATTATTTCTCAAAACATAAAAATGGAAAACGCGTTTACTTTGAAATTTTGTGAATTTTTTAATAATATTTTTATTCAAAAAAAACTGATTATTCAATAAATTTTAATGGTTTAATGTTAATATAGTATTAAATAACATATAAATTTTGATCCCTAACTTGTCACATTTGAGTATCGTTCATGGCCATACATTTGAGCAAAAAAATGTATTGCTTCATTAGTGTGGTTTCTTGGTAGATTAGCGCACAATATTTTATTTATACCATTATCAAATGATAATATCAATCAACAAATTTTTCACAAAACGTATTTGATAAGTAATAAGGGACCCATAAGAAGGTACATTCCATTTTTTGTTCTACATAAGAAATAACTAATTCACTAGGGAATTGAAAGGAAATTCAATAAAAACTCCATGTAAAACATTTACAAAAAATATTCCCAAAGTATTGGCTGCACTTTAAACTGCATCTGTATATGAATTTATATTAAGGACGTACAGAGGTACAAGTGGGCGGATACAAAAATATAGTTTATATTAAGGACGTACAGAGGTGGTGTCAAGACTGCATTAATTTTTTTTTTTTGGAAAATGCTTGTTATACACCACCGGTTACATAACATTTTACAGATTAACAATGTGTCAAAAAAAAAGTGAGGAATTTTTTTTTTTTTATTTGATTGATGAGATTTTGACTCAATCAAATATTGTCACATCATTCGTTGATAAATAAATTTGTAAATTGTGATGTATATGTAGTAAAATTGTAAGTTTTTTTTTACGCTGAATTGATATAAATGAAAAAAATTCTACATTAAGAGCACTTCAAACTATGTTGATCTATGAACTATTGAATGTTTCGAAATCTCTCTCAAATGAAAATGATAGATTTGATTCGATTAACCTTAATTAATTGGTTAAAATTAGTCAAAACCAACTTATTTAAACCAAATTTCATCCCGTTTTTAAAACCCCAATTTGATTGAATAAAACTTAAAACGTGTTAAAATATATATTATTATTCCAGTCTCTTATATTCTTATAATTTCCACAATATACTTCATTAGAATAAATTCAAAACAAAGTAATGCCACTTGTATATAGCAAAATTATCATTCCACGTACGGTACTTATACCACGTACGGTACTTATATGTTCTTATATCAAACAAGGTGGTGATATTCTATCAACCACTTTATTCATTTATTAATGTCTTTTAGAGAAAAGTTTTGGAAACTTGGCATATGATGATTTCCTTTATCAACAATAGTACAAATATTACTCATTTTCTTCCAAAACTTTAGCTCAAAATCATTTTTCATCAAACTCACTTTAAATTATACATTCCCTCAATAAAATAAATTTACACGTAAATTATTATTTTTTTACTTTTAATCACATAATCTCCAAAAAAAAATAATGTTATCAAAAGCTTGAGCTCTTTCTTAGAAACAAAAAATGAAAAAGAAAATCAGCTTAAAATTGAACACAATCAAGATTTCCCCTATTTAAAAAACATCTCAATTTCTGGCCTCGAGAATATAAAAATCCCTTCATACCTTTATCTAGGGGTGAACACAATTTAGTTTGGATAATTTATGACAGATTTTCAAACCAAATCACTTAAAGTGGTTTGGAATTTTTTTTTTTTTTAAACCAAACAAAACCACTTCAATTTTTAAACCAAACCAATTCAAACCACTTTTTTGGTTTGGTTCGATTTAAAACCATGGTTTAAAAAATATACATATCGAATAAATTAAATTATGAATAATAGTCTAAAATTTCACGTTAAACATAAATAGTATCATTAAAAATATTGCAAACCAAAGATCTATAATTCTAATCATTATAGGGCAACAACACAATATAAACATTTTAACCCTTTAGTCGATACTAATTGTTGCAACATTTACAGATATAGCATATAATTCATTCTCTCGATAAAGATACAAACATAGTACATGTATTCATTGATTATAGTTAAATGATATAAAATAACTAATAAATGAAAATGAATATAAAGATCATATACGATAATACATTTTATAATTTTTTGTTAATCATCCAATGCTTCTACCTCATCCAAATATTGACAAATCATTATAAATTCCTCGTTACTATGCAGCCAATTTTTATGGTAAATCACTGCATCAACCATATTTGCACTTAACAAACTTCTAAATGAATCAAGAATCCAATCACTATTACGGAATGTAGATTCGAAAACAATTGTGGATATTTGAATAGCTAACACATCTTTAATAATTTGGGGGGCCAATTTTTATATCTATGTGCATTCAATTTTCTACCAAAGTAATATGTCGAAAGACTCGTGATTAAATCTTCAAAATGACCATTTAAGTAATCTATCAAATCGTTCTAGTAATTAATATTAAAATCAAGAAATTAAGTTAAATATAATTAATTAATTGAGTGACCTGAACAGGATATTGAAACACAAATAAACAAAAAATTGTGTTTACTAGAAATTTAAGGAAGTTCGCACAAATTAGAACAAAACAACATAACTATCAATAAAATATAGCCAACAGTTACCAAAAATAAGAAAAATTGGATAAATTGACCCAAAAAATGTAGCTGAGATTAAAAAAAAAAGTGTGAATTTGAATTAAAATTAAAATTTAATTGTCTACTCAATTGTAATGGACGGTCAATGAATATGGTTCAACACTTTCAAGCATGTGTCTAATATGGATGTATCTTTTTAATTGGGATGTGTGTAGTTTTAATTACGTTGTATATAATTTAAATTAATTTTTTTTTAGATTTTTTTTTTGGGCAATTAACACATAACATTGCTATCTTTCATTACTATTGTTCGAAAATACCCTAGAGTCCTTCAGTCAAGATTCGTACGTTTGCAATATTGCATAACTAAGTGGATGTACATTGTTTCATTTTGTTTTATAATTTAATTTTCAAGCATGTTACATGTACATTATTTTTGATATCATAGTTGACACTCTACCAAGTGATTTAATCTACACCATTGATTTTGAATTTGAAAATCTCATCACTGCACCGACCCCTCCATATGAGGGGATGTCGATTTGGATACATCTAGCTTTATCCTTCAATTTTATGTGGTGAATGTGATCCGTTGGTTAGTTCAGTGGGAAATGCTGCGGCTCAAAGAAGACGGCAGCATTCGGTTACAGTGGGCAAGGAAAGAAGATAAATATTGGTCCTGACCAAGCGTCTATGCAGAGTGGTGTTAATGGATAAATCCAACATTAATTAAATATTGAAATATAAATCAATATATAAGAATTTATATTACTCTTGACAATTTTGACATTTTAAGATGAAATCCTAAGTTTTAATATGGTATCAGAGCTCATTAAGGTTTAATGAGCGATTCAATTTGATTAAGACTAAAAAAATTAGCACGCAGTGTTTGTTCAAACATGTCACTATCTTGTCGAGTCATGTTAAGGAATAAATCTCACATTTAGACTACTCATTTTAACAAAATTAACCTTTTAAGATGGAATCAAAGTCTTAATGAGCGGGTGTCAACCTTGAAGATCATGATGTTCCTCTTGATGGCAAGATGATGATTGATGAAGAACAATCTATACCGGAGGTTCGAACTTTAAAAGATGTAGAAGAATTAAGGTTTGTGATTGCCTATCAGTATGCTATGTGTTGGGATATTGGCTTTAATTAGTTGGTTTGACCAACTTTTGACCAATTAATTTATTGGGTCTCGTTAGTTGGATAAAAAATTTATTTGGTCGAATGTGTTCTACTCCATAAGTAGATCAATGTAATATATTTATTTTTTCTCAAAACCAATTTAAGGTAAATGAGAATTAAGACGAAAAGTAACTATTTGAAATTGAAATAAATTGAGAATAAAAATTTGTGAGAAATTGAAAAATGACAATTTCATATAAGTAAACTAGAAGAATAGAAATCACTTTATATTGCTCAAATTTGGGACTTGGATTTGGGCCCCCAAGGAGTACCAATAGTCTTTAAAGAGGAGATGACATATATGCTATTAGGTTGAGCCAAGGCATGGGTCGTGGGTTGTGGGCTTGAGCCAAGTAGGTATATATTTTTTTGTAAAATAATATTTTATTATTATTTAAAATAATATATTTATTTATTTCCCCGAATTTTTTGTACGCGACATGTGGCATCTTCTAGAAATTGGCGGTTGACAGTTGAACTATCTGTCCAAACGGGTTATATCTGTTGAAGACGACTTTTCAACTATTGTGTCTTTTGGACATAACTTTTTAACTTCTATATAAGTGTCTCATACCTCAGATTTTATTCATTAAAAAACAATTTTGATTTTTCTCTTTTACAAATTATATTCCTTTTTTCCTTCCTACATTATTCCATATTTTGCATTTCGATCTCAAATATTATTTTCGTGCATTTTAGTCCTTCAGTTTTAGAAAGATAAAAAATGTTAGTATGTTCGCCAGTATTATAATTTGGAGTGTTACTATTACAAGTCAACGTCGTTGTATTTTGGGAGACGAGTGTCGGAAGACAGTCAACTCCAGTGTGGGGCATTATCGTCTCAAGGAGAAAGAATCGAACTCTTGCATCAACCATTATAATTTCCATTTCGTTCATTTTTGCAAGTCAGCATGCTGCCCATCCGTTTATTCTTAAATTATTGCACGGTAAAATCATTATTTGCCAACACTATGTTCTTTCATTGTTTAGTCTATTTACAGTAATTTAAGTTTCTGCTTCCCGAAATGACGCCCTTGAGAGTGTTACCATTGAATTTTATATAAACCATAATTTTCAGCTGTTTGCTACACAGAATATGTAAACATTTTGAAGTCTCCTTTAAAATATTATTGCGACCATATATACTGACTCAGATTTAGCACCCAAACCAAGTTTCAATCTTTATAGAATTTTTAACTAGGTGCTTTAATTTCTAATCAAGTTGAATGTACGTGAGGAAATGCATGTGCAAGAATTTTTTTCTCTCTTATTTTTAACCATACATTCTTCAATTAAATATTCTTACATGTAAATTTAAATTTTTTCTTATTTTTTAACCACGCATTCTTCAATTATACATATATAATTGAAGACTCTAAATCGGTTGTTTGATATCATAAACAGAATTCGTTATTAACTTCGATGGTATTTTTCTTATAATCATCAGCTATGTAGCTTTGTATTTTTTATCTGATTGGTATTTGCTCAGAAATTCTTTGCATTTTGTTCCTCTTACGCAGAAAAGAGTTCGCTGCCTGTTGCAGAGCAGTGTGCATGGGCATTAGGAAATGTTGCTGGTGAAGAAGAGGAGCTAAGGATATGATCCATTGCTTTCTGGGTCGTCTCAGACCTTACGATTGGTATTTATCTCCAATGTTCTGCTATCCCAAGGAGCTTTACTGCCTCTTGCAAGAGTGATCCAGCCAAACAAGGGTTCGACTGTGAGAACAGCTGCTTGGGCATTATCAAACCTAATTCACTTGATTATAAAATTGCTTGAACTGCATAAAATGTTCCACCTATCACAGTCTATTGCCCACACTGCATAAATTATTTTGCATATACTTGTCTTGCATCAAAATGCGATTCTGTTAATATCTTATCGACACTGTGGAAGCATGTAGTCTTTTTGGGATCACACTGCAGATATTTTCCTGTCTAGTTCATTCTTTATAGGTTACGTTTATGATATGGCATCTGTGGATGTAGGGACCTGATCCGAAAGCTGCAACAGATCTAAAATAAGAATTGATGGAGTTCTTGATGCAATTCTTCGGCACTTGAAGAGAGCGTAAGTCGTTAATGTCTCAATTAAATCAGCCACTTATCTCCGTGGAGCTCTATTCAACATTGCAAAGGATCTGTAATGTATAGTACATGAAACCGCGCAAATGTTCATAGCATGCTTCGTATTCGTTTGTTTGTTGACACTCTTTTCATAATTTGTTATTTTGATCAATCAATTGAAAGTTTAGCACAAGTCAAAAATTGTTTTAAAGGTTGTGTTACCTTAACTTCTTGCCTATTTATGTCACAAAATTTCAATGTTGGCCTGTAATTTATTTATTACTTGATGTCGAATGCTGCTACCAGTGTACTAGTAAGAAGTGATCTACTTCAAATACCTGTAGAATAGCACGACATGTACATGGAATATCTCACAGAGTCAATGCAGGGGGACAGCTGTACAAGGGAATATCTTACAGGATCAATACAGGGAATATCACAAAGGCAAAATTAAAAAGACGATGAAATGTACAGTTAAAAGTCGATAAAAAATGTGATTTTCATAAAATGCGTGGTTAAAAATAAATTTGGAGAAAAAAGAGGGTTAGAGAATGGGGTCATTTATTATAGGTCTGTTTGATTGCAAGGGTGAAAATGGATGGAAAAAAATGTTTTACATGGAATTGATTTTCTTAGAAAATGTTTTATTGGGAATTGTAATTAATTGTATTTGATTGGTATAATTTTTCATAAAAAATGTTGAAAATTTGGTGTTTGATGCTGCCCAAAAATCGTACATGTTGACTTCCCGAGCTTGACGACGAGAATGAGCACGAACGAGATCTTCCGGTACCTGAAACAAAGGCGTCGAGGGTTGGCCTCGTCGCCCCTCCGATGCTTAAGTCAGAGAGAGAATAGGGAGAGTGAATATATGCTGAAAATATGTGTAAAAGCGTACCTGAATAATGAATGATAGTGACCTATTTATAGTGGTAGGTAGCGTGGTTCAAGTATGATTCATCTCCGTATTTCCAGGCGTGATTATAGGGATAGGTGTTGGAACATAAACAGGTCTCTAAACTTACCTTGTTCGAAGTGTTATCAAAGGAAGGACTCCTTCTTGGTCTAGGGTTCCTTGGAAAGACAGTAGTTGGGTAGAGTTAGGAGACTCTCCGGATGAGGACTGGTGGAACATGACCATGGCTCGTTTGATGTCGGCCAAGTAACTATCCCGACCACTGTATCCCGAGGAGTATCGATGTCACGCTTGGCCGATTTGGGGGGACGGGTCCTCGAGCATTGGGGAATGTCTCGAGGACATAAACGCCCGAGGACCTAGAGTTCCAGAAATGTAAAACGAGGGAACTTGGAAGTCCTCGTGCTCGAGGTGATACATGATCGACCACATCATTGGCCCCCTGCATCTGGACCTAAGGGTTCGAGTGCTTAGGTGTGGATGCATATGAGCTCGATCTATCAGTCGTGGAGGGCGTGGAAGCTCGAGCTCGCGATATAAAGATCTCTGACAATGGTAATTAATGCGTCGGCGGACAGTGGTGGTTGGATCCCTGACACGTGGCGAAATCTGACGGTTCTGGAGGCGACTCTTGGACTCCCGTTTCACCCCCTATAAATATGGGTTTCACTTTTTCATTTTTCACTTTTCAAACTGCTGTAAAAGTTCTCCACGAGGTCGAGCTCGAGCAAGATCCTTGGTCTTTCTTTTGGTCTTCTAGTCATTTAAGGTAAGTCTTCGAGCTCTAAGTAATTTATTAAGTTATCCTCGAGGGATGTCAGGTGGTGAGGGTAATAGGGGTTCTGGGAGTTCGAGTAGTAGTGAGGACCTAGGAACGTCGATGATCCCCATAGCCGTCCCTCTAGATGCACGACCTAGGTATCAGGGTAATGTCGAGTTCAAAGCTCCCGACGACCCTTGTAGATTTAAAGAGCATCTGGCCCTAGGAGCTGCTCGAGAATATGGACTGATGCCTGAGTGCGATGTGAGGTCACCTTCGTTCGAGGATAGGATGGCTCAGGCTCGGGATAACGAGTTTGTCATTTTTAGGGATAGCCTAAAGGCCGGGTTCAGGTGGCCGTTGCACCCCTTTTTTCTGAGTTTCTTAGTCGAGCACTCCATGTGCCCTGGGCAATTGGTGCCCAACGCATGGAGGATGCTCGTTTACTTCTTTATAGCCTGTAGGTACGTGGGGATCGAGCCATACCTCGACCTCTGTCGAATGGTGTTCGAGCTTAAGCAGCTCCCCCAGTTTACATGCTTCGCTTACTTATCGACTCGAGGAGGTTTTAGGGTCCCGAGTATGCCGAGCTCATTGAAGGGTTGGAAAGAGAGGTGGTTTTATGTAGTAGCTCAGGGTCCAGACTTTCCCTTTTGGTCGAGGTGGGGTGTTCCCGATGTTGCCAAATTTTGTGAGGGTCAGGCATATTTTGAGTCGTTAGAGCGGGATAGGCAGATGCTCGAGGATCTTGAACCTCTAGTGCCCGATATGAAGGAAATCCTCGGGGATGAAATTCTAGATCTTGCCGATGTTAGAGGCTTCGAGGGTAGGCTTTGTTTCTTTGTTTCAATTTTGTCCTCGTGCTATATATATGCTCGAGCTAATGAGATGTTCTTATTTTTTAACGCAGGCATGTCTTTCGATCCCTCGGCCGTCAGGAGGTTTGTAAACGCCAAGGCAAAGGCTCCTCAGCCTCAAGCAAAAGCCCCGAGCAAGGGCAAGAAGAGACCTCGAGTCTCGAGAAGGGAAGAAACGCCACGAGGTCCTGGCGAGACTTCACAAGCCAGGCGTCCCGAGCCCAGCCCTAGGCCCGACCGTTCTCAATTCTTGAGGGAGCTCCCTCCTCGACGAACCCCCGAGGTCGTAGACCTCGAGGACGATTGCATTCCGCCCGTCTCCTCTGTTATGGAGGACTATGAGAGGTGCCACCTTGTGCCGAGCATTGTGGCAAAGTACCGGGGAGACGTTGGGTTCGATGATGGGATGAAAGCCCTCGAGCTCCTGACACTGAAGGTAAAGCTTGTTTCCAGCTTATTTTTCAAGTATTTTTCTCGACGTCCTAATCGTTTTCTTTTCTCTATTACAGACCCTGAGTGTTGCTCGAGGCCTCTCGCTTCAGGGGATGGACGAGTCCCATAAGATGGCTGGTCTTGTGGAAGCCGTCGAGTTAAGGGACAAGAAGCTGGCCGACCTGAGGACCGAGCGCGATGTCCTTCTGAAGGAGAGAGAGGAAGGTCGAGCCGAGCTGCAGAGAGCTCGAGATGAAATTGGCTCGGTCAAGGATGAGGCTGAGGAGGCCAAGTTGGAGCTCGATCGTGTTCGCAAGCAGCACGAAGCAGAGTTGTCCGAGGTCAAGGCCCGAGCTTGGGAAGAGTTCAAGACCTCTGAGGACTGCGACAAGCTGAAGGGGGAGTATGCGTCGGGGGCGTACCTCCATGCATTCAAAGAGGCCCGGGCTTATCTTCGAGTGAACTTACCCAACGTCCAGCCCGACGATCTGAAGGCCGTGCCCGGGATTGCAGATACTCTCGAACTGTCAGAGACCGAGGATGGCACCCCGGAAGGCGATGACGCTGAGGATGACGCCGATGATGATGACGATGTCGAGGTTGATGTCGAGGCTTCTGCCCCTGATGACTTAGATTAGGAATGCTCGAGCATGATGTTTTTTGAATGTAAATTTCAATCTTTTGGTACAAGTAAATTTCCCGAGCAATGTAGTTTTGTTTTTCATATTTCTCGATCATTTAATTTCCTGTTCATCAACAACGTGCTCAATTAAAAGACGAGCTAACGATGTACAAGTATGGGGTCTAATCTCGACGATTGCTCCTTGAATAAACTTGAACTTGATCTCGACGAGTGCTCATAAATAAAATTGAACTTGACCTCGACGATTGCTCCTTGAATAAACTTGAACTTGATCTCGACGAGTGCTCATAAATAAAATTGAACTTGACCTCGACGATTGCTCCTTGAATAAAATTGAACTTGATCTCGACGATTGCTCCTTGAATAAAATTGAACTTGACCTCGACGATTGCTCCTTGAATAAAATTGAACTTGATCTCGACGATTGCTCCTTGAATAAAATTGAACTTGATCTCGACGAGTGCTCATAAATAAAATTGAACTTGACCTCGACGATTGCTCCTTTAGTAGGATTGGTCCTTAGCTCGATGATAGTTTATGGAATAAAATCGATCCTAAGCTCGAGGATATTTAACAATTGTTTTAGAGCTCCATGTGTTTATTCCGACGACGGACCTCATAATGAGAGTAAGTCCGAGCTCGAAGGTAGCACACGAGTGTTGAGCTCGATGATATCTTATGTAACAAATGAGTTGCTTAAATAATTGAATCCTGATCTCGAGGATAGCAGCCTTTATGAACCTTTTCTGGGCTCGAGGATGGCTCTTATGATCCTGAGCCTGACGATGGCTCACGTTATTATTAAGTCGTGAGCTTGATGACAGCTTACTAAAGTGTTGAGCT